>CM077504.1:27928310-28170810 GCA_039654745.1 Houttuynia cordata
TAATTACTCCGAGTGTTAACCAGCTGCACAAAGAGATAACACACTATAATAAGGATAAACATAGCACATGTATCAGGTCCATACTTCAAAATCAAGATCATCTTACTGCAGTGTACGGACGGCCTGCATCTGCACGTTTTGCTCTCGTGTGGACAGATAGCACGCGCTGCATCTTCCTATTCAGAGGACGATTTTTCAGTGTCACAGTGGCGAGGAAACATTATTGTCACACATGAGATTATCCTCCTTGGAGAACTAGGGAGGATTATAATCTACCTACTATTCCCACCAATTTGTTAAAGTGGCAGTCGATATTATAAATGGGTTGGGCTGCGAAGGGCCATGTAGTGGGCCCAGCCTAACCGCAAGCCATGCCCGAGGACTCCAGCAAATCCATGCGTTAATTGCCTACCAACCTCAAGCCACCAACCTTGGTAGAATTAGTCACTTGGCAAGTGGCATCCATTTAAAACACAATACTTCCCTCTTTGCAATATAAAGTACTTCAATTAATTACGTATAGAAGCACGATGGCTAAACAAGCACCGACTCAACAAATCCATCTAGTTCCCCCCCCCCCCCCCCCCCCCCCCCCCCCACAAAAAAAAAGGTCCATCTCAGCCGCACATGCGGCACCATCCGCACCGCACATGTCAATTACGCACTAGGTCTACGGATCGATGCATCTCAATCCCCATCATTTTGTCATTTTAGCAAAGCCACATAATAGCGGCTTAATTTTCTTCCATTATCATTGACCAAAACTCTTTTCACTCGTGGACTAAGAGGCCTCCTTGTAACTGCCAAATGCTAGGCTACTAGCTATCAATGGGGACAACCCCTCACATGTAAAAAGGTGCTCACGGGGCTCGCAAAAGAAAGCAATAAGTTTGCTAGTTTTACACGTATTAGGGTTTTATTGCTAGTCTTACACGTACTACCCTCAGAAGTGGCCACGGATTTTGTTTGGGAAAGAAAAATCGAGGTTTAACGTTTAACTAAACAACGGATTAGGGGAAAATACGAGAGAGAGGAAAACAATGTATTCCGTAAAGAAAAGATTAGGAAGAGTTAATGAGTTATCCCCACGCCCTAATTTTGTAGCCCGGGAGTGGATGCAGACGATTTGACACAAAACAGGCGTGTCCATGTTATCCTTTCCAAGGCCATATCTGTCTTTTCAAAAACCCTGGGCCATCTCGTGATGTCATATGCACTTTACCATTGGGAGTCTACCCTCCTCATAATATCCAAATTCCAAACAACCCAAACCCATGTCACTAAAAATTAGTGAAAAGACCAAACCACCCTTTAATCCCATCTCAAACTCCACCGCTTCACGTGGCGGGGGGGCTCTAGCCAACAGGGACAAATCCGTCAATCAAGTGGCGTAAAATAATTAAGATAATAAAGAATTAAATCATTTAATTACCGATGCCGGGAAAAAGCCGGAGCGGGACCGGAGGAATCACCGGCACGGGAGCCCCTGCCCTCGTAATTTCCTATAAATACCCCTCGCCCCAGCCCGCGTGCTTTGCCCTCATATGTTCTCACATTCTCTCTCGCTCCTCTCTGCCCGAGCCACGACCCACTCTCCCTTCGTAATTTCCAGTGTTTTCTCAACCTCTTGTTCTAGTCTTTCTCCCAGATTCGGGACCTCCGGAGGTAAAGATCCCCTTTCCTCCCAGAATTTGGGCAACATCTAGTTATTTGACAATTTAATCTGTGACTTTGTGGTGGCTGGTGATTCAATTGCTTCATGCTCGCGTTGAATTAATTAAATTGTAGGCGCAAATCGATCTTTATATAAAAAACCTGTTAGTTGCTGAAATATGACTGGTTCTTGGTGAATTCAAGCGATTTAATTGTATGCTTATGTGGATCTTGTTGCGCGATGTTTGCCATAGTTGTAATCAGTGGTTATTTTGTATGAATCGTCTGTGAGCGGCTAGGGTTGAGATTGGGACTAGCTGGTTAGTGGTAGTAGTATTCAGATTTGGTGGGTTGATGGGCTATTCTCTTAAGTGGCATTACATTGAGGGGGATTGTTAGGGTTTTTATGCATCTGGTCTTGCTTCTATTGTGCCATGTGTTTGTAGGAATTGGGCAGCATTGTGCTTTCTGTTACTGTGTGAGCTGAATTAGGGCTTGTGATCTGACTTTGTATTATGATGTGTCCTTATGCTACATGGTCCTGTTTGTTTTAGGATGTTAATTATACCTTTAATTGGAGTTAAAGTTGAAGTCTGTAAATTTTGAGTGTTTTCTACTTCTCCTGAACAGTATATTTGTTTATCTAATTGAATCTGGCATTACAGGTTCTGCATTAGTCAATTTTATATTAGATTAAAGCTTCTGATAGATTCAGATTATTGGCAAGTCCGTGTAGCTCTTTTATGTCAGTGATTTAATATAATTCTGACCACTGATGGAGGACACATGCCTTGGTTAAGTATAGAAATGTGCACACGCGAAGTATATGAACATTTGATGAATTAGTAGAAAAACTGGAATTATCTGCGTTATTGTTCATATGAATTTGTTAATCCATCATGTTGAAAGAAACATTAGTTTAATACTCAGAGCTTTAAAATGCGTAGAAGTCTCGGTGCTATTGACTCATCATGTCACAGGTTATAACCTTGTAGTTTCTGAAATAAATTATCTAATTTAGGTAAAAACTTTATATTTGTAATACGTGGGTTATTAATTGTTGTCTGAGCATAACGCACAAATCCATTCTTCTGTATATTTAAATTCATGATTCTACTTTTGTAGATATTGCAGTGATTCATCATCGTGTTGCTTTACAATTCAGAAGTTTTAGTGTATTCACCTTTTCTCATCGACATCTTTAGACAGAATTCCACGGACTTATATTTAGTTACAACTCTTAGGTTGTATGCATTTACACATGAGATGAGGGTTCGCGAGGAAGGCCATTTTTTGATCTTAATGAACCACCTTCTGAAGAGGAAGAAGGGAACAATGCAGTGCTTTGCTGGCCAGCCCCAGAAGCTGCTTAATTCTGCCAAGGATCCATCTTCAAATTTATTTGCACCCTCAGAAGGCTGCCAACGGGTAGCTAACAATCATGGTTTCTCTCATGCATCTTCTGTCTCAGGCTTTCAGCCTTTTGTCAGGGTCAAGGATGCAAATTCTTCCAAGGAGAATGCTGCATCAAAGGTGGATAGATTAGATCCCAAATTTGTCTCATCATCATCTTCTATGAAAGACAATTGCGGATGTGAAAGTACGACAATGCAGTGGCAAATTCTGGTGATGCAGATGGTCAACGCTGTGGAGAGAGAAGAAGGCAGAATGGCTAGACAAAGAAGGTAATGCTGACGTGTCCAATTGTGATAATAGAAATAATGTCAAAAAATCACGAAGTGGGTGAAGTTAGCAAGGTTTCTGATGTAGCTTCTAATGATGTGAGCCTCAGTGAGTGTAGCAAGGACGAAGCTTTAGCGACTACGAAGGAAGAGATTACTCATACACCTCCTACGGAATCAGTGCCAGAGCTAGTACACGAAAATAGTAAAAATTTTGATTGCAGTGTTAAAAGAAATGCAGTAAGCGATGTGCCTGATGAAACTTCTTCAATTGTGAAACCAAAATGTGTCAAAGGTTTTGAAGCAAATCATGCCTTGAAATGCGCAAATAATCCTGTGAAGAGGAATAAAGCTCGAGCGAACACAAGGAGGCAATGCTAGGGAAAAAACGAAACAGGCAAACCATGTTTCTTAATCTTGAGGATGTCAAACAGGCAGGACCCATGAAGACATCAACTCCAAGAAGGCAACCTTTTTCATCGTCTCTAGGTACTCGTACAGTGAAGGAGATCCGTACTATTCCGGCCCCTCCTGACAGAATGGGGGACAAACAGATGCAACCCACAAAGGATTACAAACAATCTGAAGCCATGGTTACTGAAGGAAGTAACCAACTAGAATTAAGTGATTATAAAGCCGAAACCAACGGGGATTTGAATCATGGATATCAATCTCGGCTCAAAAAGCTAAACAGTTCCACAGATTTATCTGGCGATATAAATCTTTCTGCCAATCTAAGACAGGGTTTGTGGAAGGTGCCAGCCGAATCCAGACTGCTGAAAAGTCAACAGGTAACTGCTAAAAAGTTACCTTCTGCTAGTCAGAGCAGGGAGCTTGTGGAAACAAATCCAGGAAACAAGAAGCATCTTGCTTCAAAAAAACAGAACAGTATAGTGCAGTATCAAGATACTTCAGTGGAGCGCCTTATCCGAGAGGTGACCAATGAGAAGTTTTGGCATCATCCAGGTATGACTTCCATTCCTTGGTTTTGTCATCCTTTTTTATATTTCATATGGTCAAGAACTCTTTAATATTTGGAATACATGAATTAGATTGGATAACCTTAGATTTAGAAATGTGGCATTCGAGTGTGGATTGACTTGGATGCCAGAGGCCTTGAGGTTTTTTTGGAGGAATTGATTGTTATGAACTATGTTTCAAGTTACGACCTAACCACTTGAATTGGTAGATAACCTATACATAGCAAATTCAGCCTGGCTTCTGTTCTTGTCGCAAGTTCAGTTGTATTCTGCAGCACTACTAAGGTGGAAGTGAAAATGGTCTCTGATGGAGTCAAGAGGGCAAAATTAAGTTGCTGACCTTGTAAAATGTGAGAAGGTTTTGATGATGTCGACTCTCCTGCTGGAAGGCTTGGTCTGGAAGATCAAGCTTGCTGCTGCAATCTCTCTTCTATCTTAATCTTGTTGCATATTTAAATTTGACATGAAGTTTGCCATTTTAATTCTATTTTTTTCTAATGCTGTGCATTATGTGGAAGTAATGTCTATGTCATTGAATCTTCAGAAGAGACAGAGCTGCAATGCGTTCCTGGGAAATTTGAATCTGTAGAAGAATATGTAAGGGTATTTGAGCCTTTACTGTTTGAGGAATGTCGAGCACAATTGTACAGCACTTGGGAAGAGCTTACTGAAACTGTTTCAAGAGATGCGCATATAATGGTGCGCATTAAGGGCTTAGAAAGACGAGAAAGAGGTATAACTATTTTATTAGCATTTATATCTTCCCTAGTGTGTTATCAACTATGGATTTTATGCTGGCATATTTGAAAATCATAAACATAATCAAGTAGCGCCTTTTCCCAACCATTTGGGGTCTGCGACACGGACCTTACTCGTCCATTCAAGCCTGTTCTGGGCTACCTCTTTTATAAGAGATAGTAAAGTCAAATCCTTTTTTATTAACTCCATCCAAGTTCTCTTAGGTCTCCCTCTCCCTCTTTTAGCATCGTTTACATGTATCCCTGCTGGCATATTTGAAAATAAGCTCTTTAATTTATAATAAACTGCCTTTGGGAAATTATCTTTCACTCGCCTTTGTAGTTGTTGCTTTTCTTGTTGTTATTATGTTTCTGTTATATTTTGTTTTTTGTTCTTTCTTATAAATGGAGCTGTCTTCATTTTATGATGTGTTGTTGTTGCTTGCTGGAACTTGTAGTTCACTATATCAGCTTAGTGTCATACTGAGATCTATATTTGTGATTGAGATGTGTCTTTATCGCTTTTTTAGGTGTTCAGGTGCGTCTTTTTCACTTCAGTGTTCATACATATCTTTGTTTCTGTAACAGCAAGTTGGAAGGTGGAAATCTGTGCTTTAATTGTCTGTGAAAGGCACATCTCTCAGATGTTTTGCCCTTGTTATGAAATTAGCTATCTGATTGTTTTGCTGGCTATATTTTGCAGAGTTAGATCTGCTTTCCAGCAGGCCATTTGTTGTTAGACTCACTCCTGCTCACATCTTGGAGCGTGTATGTAATAGTGAGTGATTGGCCACTTCTGGGTCTGTTGCATGTTCATATGTTGGTTTCATTAAGGAATTTGATTTGTTTTTTTAGCTCTTTCCTATCTGAATCAGGGTATTCAGTTTTTTTCGTCTTTTCTTTTTGGTGTGCTTCCTTGGATTTGAATTTTATTTCTCTATGTGAATGACAAGGAGATTATGTATGGATTCCTAGTTTTTTATCCACTTGTTATTAAAATTCTCTTGTCAAATTGTGTCCGGTAGTCTTCCTTCTCCCAGCTTATCTCTGCAGGTCCTAGGTTTTATGTTGGTATTGTGTATCCATGTCAATTACTTTGCTTACCCTTTAGTTGGAACCGACTGTGTGTGTGGTAAAACCATTTTACTCCTGTTCAAAATTATGACTTGTGATTAGGAAGCCTCTGACATGCTTGGTTGCAGGCGAATAGTGTAAACTGACCATTTGAACTAACTGAACTTGATCTTTAGCTTGTTTTGGGTCAATGTCTTTAACATGTCTATGCAGGTCACTTTTTAGAAGACGTTACAGACAAATGGGGCACATCATTGTTTTCTTTCAAAACTTATTATGTTTGAAACATTTGTTTATTTTTTAATGATTTACACCGTGTTTTTCCAGTTAAATGTTATAGATGGATAATTTATATATGCTGTTTTTCAGATTTTTTTATTTGCTATCGTATTTTATCCTTTATATTTATGTTAATAATATTTCTGGATGGAGGGAGTATTATTGAATTATCACTTATATTTTCTGGATTGAGACTGCAATTGGTAGCGAAATTAAAATCTGTGTTTTACTTTTCATGCTGGAATAAGGCATGCAGCATATTTGCACCAGATAAAACTCTCTCTCTGTTGTGGATGCTGTATTTTGCAGAGTCTGACGCTAATAGTTGTATGCATGACGTTTTGTTATGGTTTGGGTAACTTTGTAGATTGGATGTCTTTGTGAATGGTTATAACTATTTTCACCATGAGTTCCTTTGTATTGGAGTCATCCACTGGTAAATTTTAGCTTATTGCTGTTATGACACTGGCCATATTACCATGTTGTAGTTTCATATAAAAAATGCTACCATGATTAGTTATGGTGATGGGAGTTTGATATATATTAGAAAAACTGAGTTAAGGGAAGGAAATTCGGTATTTTTTGAGATAATTATGGTAGCAAGGAGGATAAGTGGCCTGTAGACTTATGTTTTCCATCTGTTTGTTTGAAAAAAAACATTGGCTATGCAAATCTTTTGAAATGTTTTGTAGCTAACATACTTCTATTGATGCTATTGAACTTTTATCTCATTGTCTACCTTGTAATGGATTCTAAGCATGTAGATCCATATTAAAACTTTGTTTAACAATGGTTTATCACATCTTCTCTATAAGCATTTGGATTATAACCAAGTCAAATGGAAATGTAAAATTATGTGATGCTGACCTAGATGGGCAAAATAAGCTGTGTATAACATTTTTTTGTGTGTGTTTTTCTTACCTCTTTGGCTGTGGAATTGCTGACTTGTGAGTAGAATTAAATTTTTGAAACTGTTCTCATGAAAAAACTTAAATGGCAATTTCCCATATATTTTGCCTCTTGTTGTAGAATTGTTATTACATCTTTGAAGTTGGAAAACTATTTGAGGCTTATGTTTAAACTTGATGTAGGATGGTATGATGTGATTGTTCTTCCAGTTCATGATTGTAAGTGGAAGTTCAAGGAGGGCGATGTTGGAGTTCTTTCAACACCAAAGCCTGGCACAGGTCTGAACTTTTTCTAGTTTTTTCTTGTCATATGCGACTGTTCGGTGACAACAAAAGCTTATTATTTGATGTAATGGTCATTCTTTTGAGGGCTGTAAGTAGGATTGATACCAAGCTGGGTTGAGTCGAGCTTTCGTAGCTGAACTGAAGGTCGATCAGATATTGAGCCAAGTTGAACCAGCTCAACCTCAGCATCGAGCCAAGTTCAGTGGGCTTGTTTCTCTTGTGTTATCATTACTTCATATATTTAGCATTAGAATCAGAGGTTTAATCGTTAGATTCTATTTTTTACAAGATAATTAAGAATATGTTTCATTTGAGCCAAATTATCCCTTTGGAAAAATTGTGATTTTTATTGAATGGTGAACCCACAACTAAGAGAATGGAAAAGCTGGGCAGATAAGTTGTGAGAAGAAGCTTTTTAAATTACCCTTTACTTAAATTGAGCCAAATGGAGCTATTGATATGGCACATGTTTTTTTACCAATTGGAGCTTTTAATATGGGATGGAGGGAGTACTTTCATTATTCTATTATTTTTTAAAGTTTTCTCTGGCTAACATTCTTTGCCTGATTCTGTTGAGCAGCTAGATTGAAGAGGAAGACCAACACTGGAGTAAGTGAAGATGATATAGATTCGGAGGTTATGGGTAAAGTGGCTGGCACCGTTAGACGACACATACCTATTGATACTCGTGATCCTCCTGGAGCAATTCTTCATTTTTATGTGGGGGATGATTCGAACAGGTAGTCATATCGATCTTTTGTGAAGATTCATTTGGTTCTTTGTGGTTTTAACAGAACATGTAGTTTTAATGGAAGTCCAAAGTGTTATTTGGACAGACACTTTTAACACGTTATATTTTGGGGCTGCTTGGATGGGGATTCTAGGGGAGCCCTCCCTAGAGCCCGACTCCTTTTTGTTAGACATTTTAGAAATGTCCCATCCAGCTTTTGATTTAGATAATTCAAATACTATCAGATTTTAATACTCCCTCAGCTCTTGGTTTTCTAATGAGGACACATATTTTTGGACGGAGGGAGTATTATATTTGGATCATGGCTAGATAGTGCCAAAAGTCACGTCTTGTTAGAATTTGAGGCACAATAAATGGATGGCAGGTGCATTAATGGTCTGTCTGTTGAAGAGGTATTTTTTGTACATCCGGATTCTACACTCTTATGAATCCTATTGAAGTAGCCCCCTGGTTGCCGTATTGATCCTAGAGATCTTATGTAATTTGCTAGGTAGGAAGAGATGGTAATGTTTGGTTGGGATCGTTTACTATTACGTGACAAATAGTTTTTTTGTTTTTTTAGAATTTGCACTAATATGTTATAGCTTTATCTGTTTAATTCTCATTCAAATTACATACCTAAATGCAATTTTCAGCAAGGTTGGCGACGATCATGTCTTAAGGAAGTTGAAAGGGGTTTGGTATTTGACCATTCTGGGGTCTCTGGCAACTACCCAGCGTGAATATGTTGCTCTTCATGCATTTCGCCGGCTCAATTTGCAGGTAACTGTATTTATTTTAATGAGTTTGTTGTGTACTTAGCGTTAATCTAAACATATACACTATTTTGTTTGTATATTTGCAGATGCAAACTGCAATTCTTAAGCCGAGTCCAGAACAATTTCCGAAATATGAAGAGCAACCTCCAGCAATGCCGGAATGTTTCACTCAAAATTTTGTTGAACATTTGCATAGAACATTTAATGAGCCTCAGTTGGGTGCAATTCAATGGGCTGCAATGCATACAGCTGCTGGTACTAGTAGTGCTGGAATGTCAAAGAAGCAAGAGCCTTGGCCCTTTACTCTGGTTCAAGGCCCTCCAGGAACCGGGAAGACGCACACAGTCTGGGGAATGCTAAATGTTATTCATCTTGTTCAGTACCAGCACTATTACACAGCTTTGCTGAAGAAGCTTGCTCCCGAGAGCTACAAACAGTCAAATGAATCAAACTCTGACAGTGTCAGCACAGGCTCTATTGATGAAGTGTTGCAAAGCATGGATCAAAACCTCTTCCGGACCCTTCCCAAACTTTGTCCTAAACCAAGAATGCTAGTATGTGCCCCATCAAATGCTGCAACAGATGAATTGCTTGCTCGGGTTCTTGACCGTGGATTTATAGATGGGGAGATGAAAGTTTATCGCCCTGATGTGGCCCGAGTTGGAGTAGACTCACAAACACGTGCAGCTCAAGCTGTTTCTGTTGAACGCAGAACAGAACAGCTTTTGCTTAAGAGCCGAGAAGAAGTTATTGGGTGGATGCACCAATTAAAGGCCCGTGAATCCCAATTGTCACAGCAAATAGCTCTTCTCCAGAGAGAACTCAATGTTACAGCTGCAGCTGGTCGCTCACAGGGATCAGTTGGTGTGGACCCTGAGGTTCTTGTTGCTCAGGACCAAAATCGGGATGCCTTGTTGCAAAATTTAGCAGCAGCTGTGGAGGGGAGGGATAAAGTTCTGGTGGAAATGTCTCGTCTACTAATCCTGGAAGGGAGATTTCGTGCTGGTAGTAACTTCAATTTAGAGGATGCTAGGTCAAATCTTGAAGCTAGTTTCGCCAATGAAGCAGAAATTGTTTTTACTACAGTTTCTAGCAGTGGAAGGAAGTTATTCTCCCGACTCACTCATGGATTTGATATGGTGGTCATTGATGAAGCAGCGCAGGCGAGTGAAATGGCAGTGCTTCCTCCTCTTGCTCTTGGAGCTGCACGCTGTGTTCTTGTCGGGGATCCGCAGCAACTTCCTGCTACTGTTATTAGCAAAGCGGCTGGTACCCTTCTATACAGTAGAAGTCTTTTTGAACGTTTTCAGCAAGCTGGTTGTCCAACCATGTTGTTGTCTGTGCAGTACAGAATGCACCCACAAATCCGTGATTTTCCCTCAAGGTACTTCTACCAAGGGCGTCTCACAGACAGTGAGAGTGTTGCCAACCTGCCTGATGAGATCTACTACAAGGAAACCTTGCTGAAACCTTATGTATTTTTTGATGTCACCCATGGAAGGGAGTCACATAGGGGTGGATCAGTATCATATCAGAACATTCACGAGGCACAGTTTTGCCTCCGGATGTATGAGCATCTTCAGAAAACTCTGAAATCTTATGGTGTTAACACCAAGGTCTCTGTTGGGATCATAACCCCATACAAACTGCAGTTGAAGTGCCTCCAAAGGGAGTTTGAAGAAGTTATCAATTCAGAAGAAGGGAAGGAATTGTATATTAACACAGTTGATGCATTTCAAGGGCAAGAACGTGATGTTATAATTATGTCATGTGTCCGTGCATCTAACCATGGAGTTGGATTTGTCGCGGATGTTAGGAGAATGAATGTAGCTCTCACTCGAGCTAGGAGGGCTCTCTGGGTATGATTTTTAAGTCTGTCACCTAAATAATGCTAGTTTACTGCTGATAGTAAGCAGATTCTTCTACAGTTTATTGTAATACATTTTTTTTGCCATATGCAGGTGATGGGGCAATGCTAATTGCTCTCATGCAATCTGAAGACTGGGCAGCTTTAATTACGGATGCTAAGACAAGAAACTGTTTTATGGACATGGATTCTCTGCCCAAAAGAATTTCTGGGTTCGAAAGTGCCACCTAGTTACACTTCAGTTTCAGGAAGAGGCACTCCAAATGTGAGAGGTGCGAGGCTAAGAGGACCTAGACATAACAGACAGTTTGACATGCATCATCCTTCAGATTCTAGGTCAGGAACGCCATCAGAAGATGATGAGAAGTCAAATTTGTACTTGTCTAAGAACGGGAGTATACAGAAATCCAAAACTGACACCAATGGAGAACTCTTTGGACGAATTTGAATCGCAGAAGCGGCAAAACACGGGGGGGAGTTCTAAAGAGGGACACTTAGCTATATCCCTTGATTAAGCACGTAACTTATCTGTGCTAGTTGTCCAAAAACCAAAACCTTGCAGACAGTGGCTTCCTTGTCAAGCACGTAACTTATCTTGTGCTAGTTGTCACAAGGTTTTGGTTTTGGACATGTGAGCCTGTCCTGAGGAATGGGGGCATCACCCTTCTGCTCCAGCGCTCATGAGTATCATGATGGAATTGGCTTTATTGAGCGGAATCAAAAGTTGGTGATGTTCGATGCATTCTCTTATCGGCTGGGATTCATGAGGGTTAATTTTGTGCTCCTTATCAAGGTTTGGAGAATGCAATGCTGGGTGTGGTAGTGACAAGACAATGGCATGATATTTCATTGCTTTGGTGGGAAACGGATATTCCATTGAGCACTGCAAATCTTGGCATGTCGAGGCATGTCAAATGTTTGGATGTTCAGGTGAACTTTCAATACTTCGTCACTTATATATGCAAGTGTGATTGAGTTTTATATTTAAGCATTATCAGTATAAGTGGCTAAGGTTATTAAATGTATTCAGCAGGCAGATGTGGCTGAATACATGAAAGCTATACCACCTGTGGCAAAAATCTCTATCGAAGTGGCAGTGGTGGTAAAAGCATTATGTAACATACAGGTTCGGGTTGTCTAACTTGATTTGATGAAGGCGTATGCTTGAATGTTGTCATTTACAAAGAAATTTATGTCTAGAATCATGTACAGTGAGGATACGGGTTGTAGGAAGAAAATCTCCCCTTTCAAAAGTGGGGAATGTGTAGTTGTCTATGTATTCAAGGTTAGCATTTGTAATAAAGGTTATTCTTTTCATATGCCCTTTTCAGTTTCTTTTTCTTTTTAATTTATATATGCCCTTTTCAGTTTCTTTCAAGGTTTTTTAATTAACAGCCCATGAGTGGCTCGATCACTTGGCGTGGCTATTTGCTTTTGTTTTCTTGTTTGGTTGTGTTCACTGCAGTCCATGCAAGATGCTGGAGCAGTGATGGAGATACCAAAAAAGTTAATGTCCACTAGGGCATCGCTTTATGTGCTTCTCCCCAAGAATTGCAACGGTGGTATAAAACTTGGGGTGGAAAATAATCGGGTCTAATGACTGATAAGGAATTCGAAAACAGCTAATTGGGACTTAAAATGTGCAATGCTTAGTAGGGTGACGACTTTTTCAGGTTTCATTCAATAATATAATTTTTTTTCGTACAATAGAAATTGTAATATGATATAAATTGATTATCATAGAGATTGTAGTCTGTAGAATTGTTCCGATGTATATATAGAGAGAGAGAGAACGGTTTACATAAAATCCTTCTCATATAAGGAGCATGAGGCCAATTTTTTTGGGTCGTTAGATTTTGATATGAGGGTAGGTATCACTGTTGTGAGTATGTCAAATCAGATGGTAGGTGATTGTTTTGTTGTGAGTATGTCAAATCAGATGGTAGGTGATTGTTTTGTAGTTGTTTATAGTCGTTAGATCAAGATTCAATTGTTACAAATTGAATTGGCCTCATAAGTTATATAAGAGCGATCGCATTTAAATTATATATATATATATAGGGAAAAGTTTAAATGAGATTGTTCTCATATTGCTTATATGAGGCCACTTTGAATCGTAGCCGTTGGATCATAATTTGACGGCTACAAATATCCATAATGATCTCACCCACTCTTTGATGTGACACACTCACCTACCCACTTATTTGATATCCACCCTCCGATCGGAATCAAACGGCAATAAAGATTGACCTCATGCTCCTTATATGAGATCGGTATATACAAGATCCTTCTCATATAAAGAGCATGAGGCTAATCTTTTGGGTCATTGGATTCTGATCCGACGGCGAGTATCAAATTAGCAGGTAGGTGAGTGTGAACCATCATTCACCCTTATAGCCCTCATATCAAGATTCAATGGCTACAACTTCAGTTGGCCTCATATAAGCCAAATGAGGATAATTCAATTCCTAATCGTTGGATCTTAATCTAATGACTACAAAGAATTCACCTACTTACTGATTTGACATACTCACCTACCTATTGATTTGATACCTATTATCGGATCAGAATCTAACAACTCAAAAAATTGGCCTCATGCTCTTATATGAGGCCAATTCAATACGTAGTCAGTGGATCTTGATTTGATGGCTATAAGTAACTCACTTACCTACCAATTTAACACACTCACCTACCCACTTATTTAATACCCACTCTCGGATCAGAATCCACCAATTAACCTCATGCTCTTTACATGAAAACAATCTCATGTAAATTGTCATATATATATATATATATATAGGAAAACGTTTAAATGAGATCGCTCTCATATAGCATATGAGGGTTATAGTTCATATCGTAGCCATTGGATTTTGATCTTACGGCTACAAGGTTGATTGATTGAAGGTTCACACTCACATGCCCATTCATTTGATACCCATCGTTGCATCGGAATCCAACCACCCAAAAGGTTGGCCTCATGCATTTTATATGAGAACAATGTCATATAAACCAATCTTATATATAGGAAAAACTTAAATGAGATCCCTCTCATATAGCTTGTATGAGCTCGAGTAATCTTGAGCTGTCAGATCAAGATATGATGACAGTGATGATTCATACTTACTAGTGATTTAACACATGTCGCCTAATTGAATGGATGAAGATGACTTGCTAATGCAAGCTACATGAGAACGATCTCATGTAAACTGATAAGGGGCATAAAAACAGTCTTTTAGATCGTTGGATTCCGATTTAACGGTGGTATCAAATTAGTGAGTGAGTGTGATCATCACTCACCCTTATAGTCGTTAGATCAAGATCCAACGGTTATGACATGAATTGGCCTCATATAAACTATATGAGAGCGATCTCATTTAAACTTTTCTAATATATATATACTCCCTCTGTCCGGAATTATTATCACCATAGCATTTTTTAAAATGAACTAATTTTAGTTTGTTTTGAAAAATCTTATAGTTATAAAAAATAGTGGACAGAGGAAGTATATTGTTTTTGCTAAACAATTGTTCTGGCATATATGATACGTTATTCTTTGTATTGCGAATTGCCTATAGACCTAAATGTGGCTTATACCTGGTGCTTTTCTTATTCGTCCATGTAGAGCATTGTTTCCCTCACATAAGCTGCATCTTCCCACTGGAAGCATATATATTTGAAAGAAGCACATTGTCTCCACTGTGGACAGAATTCAGCTCAGACAATCTCGGTTAACTTCACATTTGAGTATCTTTTGCAAGCACTTAAAAGGGTTCTCCAGAGTATCTCATTGGGCCTCATTTCCATTGAGCAAATCAACTGTAATGCTTCATTTAGCCGGCCAGCACGACCAAGTAGGTCTAGAAGGCATCCGTAGTGCTCAATTTTGGGGGCAGTGGAGCAATCCTTTTTTATGGCTTCAAAGTAGTCCCCGATCAACAAGGCCTGCATGACGACAGGCACACAAAACTGAGGCAATTACCCCCGCTGACCTCCCCATTAATGTAGTATATTACTACTTTTATAAGATATTTATGTAATTAACTTGCCCCTCAGTTCTTAATTTTTCATATTCTCTTGTTAACCCACAAAAATTGTCCTTTTATGACTATTCTTAATAATGTAAATTTGGACTTCAAATAAGCAAGAAGACAAATAAAGAAATAGAGATTGACTTGCTTGTCATAATATCTTAAGGATACTATTAAAAAATAAAGATAATCTACTCTAACTAGTAATAAAAATTTAGGGCCTCTAAGCTATAAACGCAACTTCTTAGTTCTTACATTCGTTCTTGCTATTGCTACACACCTCGTTCATCTTTGCTACTACAATTTTTATTAAATTTTATTTTTACCATTATAATTTACTGACCAATCGCACATACTACCACGATTTATTTGTATGATATTTTAAAAATAACAGAAACTGTTTAGTTATACCTATTGAAAAAATTGGGTTTAATGAGCTTGAAATGATTATTTGGTTATACTTATTTAAAAATATTGTGTTTAGTGAGCTTGAAAATGAAGCTGGTATCTAACATTTTCAAAAAATGACAAATCGTTCTAGATGTGTAAGATATTGTAGATATTTGATTTTTATAGTATGTGTTGATTAAAAAACTACATGTATGTAGTCTATTTTTAATACATATTTTATCTTAGTGAAAATAGTATATTTTACTATACTTTATTTTCATCATTTTGTATTGCAAATTTTAAAAAATAATTATGCCCCACCTCATCGATATTCCTGCTCCGCCCCTGCTTGGACCCATTTTTGCATTGACGAAAAGAGCTTGAGCGCGTCTTCTGCACATCCATGAACAGCTAGGGCCTGAATCATTGATGTCCAAGCCATGGCGTCTTTCCTCGGCAGACTATCAAAAACTGCTTCTCGTGCTTCAGCAAGCCGCCCACACTTAAGAGTAGAGTACATCTAGAGCAAAGCCGTTCCCAGAGCTGCACCAAATGCGAATCCTTTCGCTTTCGCAGAAAGATGGACTTTTCTTACCAAATCCAATGCACCCAGTTGTGCACAAGCTTGCAAAGTAGAAACTAGCGTTGGTTCATCAGGCTCAAACCCTGCTCTCTGCAGTGCCTAAACACTTCTATAGCTTCATTGAAGTACCTGTTGGTAACATAACCGCCTAAGAGCGCATTCCACATTCCTACGTCTTTCTTCCTTGCCATGGCAAAAATTTCTCTTGCAGAGCATACATGTCACTGAGCGCTGTATAGACGGTGACGCTCCCTTTGAACTCTTCAAAATTGTTATTGATATACAAGTGAATCTCCTTCCCCATGTGAAGGTTTCTGATCTGCCAGCATGCGGCCAGCACGCTAACTAGAGTGGCCTAGTTGGGTTGGATTTCCAGCAACCACATTCGATCGAATACCCGCAGTACCTCCTCTGGAAGATTGTTCTGCACCAAACCTGTAGCATTCCAAGTGACCACATTTGGAGAAGTCATTACGTCGAACACCTTCCGAGCACCATGCACATCCACGCATGCAAGGTACGCGCGGATCGCAGTGTTTGCGACGAAGAGATGAGACTCATGGCCGCGCTTGATGGTCACCCCATGGATGCTCCTCCCTAACTCATGAGCTTGCGCCTGCGCGCAGGCCTTGAAGGCGAAAGCATAAGTATAGCTCTGCGTTTCAATGTCTTTCCGGCGCATTTGAATGTAGACCAGCATTGCGCTAAGCGGGGTTTTGCTTATAGAAAAACCCCTGATGATGGTGTTCCATGTGAACGGACTTGGGTTCTCGGAGTGGGTGAAGATTAGCATTGCATGGGGGCATGTTGAGGAGTTTGACGGCCGAAGTCTCTACGAGCTTGCCCACCACGACTGGGCTCCGATGGACGCCGGAGATCGTGTCGTTATGAGCCCATGGACAGCCTTGAGCTGTTTTAAAGACGAGCATTGGTGTAAAAGATGAAGCCTTGAAGTGAGCAATGACATTGGAGTACTTCGATTTCGATCTTGTCGTAATTGAGTTCATGTGCCTGGATGGTAATTTTGGCACCTTTATGGTCGGTGCTACATTAGCTCCGCCGCTTTATGAAGCAGAATACAAGGCCAAAATCTATGGGAGTTTCCCATTTCCTGTTTCGTTTCGTGACGAGACCATGGTTGGGCCTCCAGCAGCACCTTTATCCTCGTGTTTATGTCCACTGTTGCCAATCAACACCTTGCGCAGGATCTGCGGCTGTTTCCCAAGGCTAGTAGGGACGTGTCTGCTGCGGAGCGGAATCAAACATTGTAAGTAGCTGACGTCCAAATCTCAAGTCCCATAAATCCATGCCACATGCCACATGCCACATGCAACCATTATCTGCTGCCAACCTCGTCATGCCTCCTGCGTCCCTTCAACGGCGGCTTCTTCGATCCTTGAAAGGGCACATTGCAGTCTGGAAGTCTCATCCTTATGATTTGTTGCATTGCAACTTCATATGTTACGTGCCAAGTTCATGCAAATGCGCTCACTGCTTCCGCAGCCATATTGAACGGCTCGGGTTACACATCGTCAATCGGTTTCCATTTCGTGCCCAAATCTAGCTAGAACTTTGACCACTTGAGAGTTGAAACCCTATCCATGGCGGTGGTTGATGAAGTTGATGACACTGATATGGTATGTGATGTAGAAGAAGTAGGAGAAGATGAAGGAGTCAATGTTGAAGAGCAAGAGATGGAGATGGACGAGCTAAAGAAGCGGATATGGAGGGACCGTATCCGTCTCCGGAGGCTCAAAGAGCAGCGCGCGCAGGGTTTGGCCGAGTTCTTCCCACAAGCCGCCTCAGGCGGAGGAACTATCACGCAGGAAGAAGATGTCTAGGGGCCAAGACGCCATCCTCAAGCACATGCTAAAGATGATGGAGGCTCGCGGCTTCGTCTACAGGATCATCCCGGAGAAGGGCAAGCCCGTTTCCGGCGCCTCAGACAATCTGGGATCAGGGTGGAAGGAGAAAGTAAAATTCGACATAGATGGCCCAGCTGCTGTAATCGACTCCTGAAGTAATAAGTGATAGAACTTAATGCAAAAGAGAGATTTAGGCATACCTGTAGCCATTAGAACCTTCAATGGAGTTTCTGGTTTAGAACGCTTAAGACACCGTATTAGGATGGCTAATGTGTATTTATAACTAAACCAGGACACCACTGTAAAGAACCCTAGAATCCTGACCGTCCATCCATAGGTCATCCAATAGTTCAGATTTACCACTTAAAATCACAACTTAATGAGTATTCTGACTGAGGCCTATTATCCAGACAATTCTAAAAGCCCAAAACACTGTCAATTGAGATAATTGGGCAACTTTATGTTTTCTTATAAAAACAAGTCCAA
The DNA here is from genome assembly GCA_039654745.1 of Houttuynia cordata. Classification (NCBI taxonomy): domain Eukaryota; kingdom Viridiplantae; phylum Streptophyta; class Magnoliopsida; order Piperales; family Saururaceae; genus Houttuynia; species Houttuynia cordata. The sequence goes on from CM077504.1 coordinate 27,946,637, forward strand.
CATTCTCCTACTTGGCACAACTTCTCAATTGAGCCATATAAAGAAGAAAAACTCCCATGTTAAGATATAACGGAAGCGTACCAGAATCTACCAAGTGCTCTGATACCAATTGATAGAACTTAATGCAAAAGAGAGATTTAGGCATACCTGTAGCCATTAGAACCTTCAATGGAGTTTCTGGTTTAGAACTTGGCTGAGAGCAATCTCGCTTAAGACACCGTATTAGGATGGCTAATGGTGTATTTATAACTAAACCAGGACACCACTGTAAAGAACCCTAGAATCCTGAGCGTCCATCCATAGGTCATCCAATGGTTTAGATCTACCACTCAAAACCACAACTTAATGGGTATTCTGACTAAGGCCCATTACCCAGACAGTTCTAAAAGCCCAAAACACTGTCAATTGAGATAGTTGGGCCACTTTATGTTTTCTTACAAAAACAAGCCAAACAATAAGAACCCAGGTGAGGATGCGTTAGAAGTGATGCCATTTTTACACAACCTTCAGGAACTGCAAGAACCTTAAGGCCTCTAGATTAAAGGCTGCCACTGCCGTGGTGGCCTGCAGGGGAGGAGGCCTAGTGGGGGGACCAGGGTGCTGCCAAGAAGCAAGGGCCACCGCCTTATAAGAAGCCACATGAGCTGAAAAAGGCTTGGAAGATGTCTGTGTTGGCCGCAGTGACCAAGCACATGTCGCCAAACTTGGAGCATGTGAGAAAGCTGGTCAAGCAGTCCAAATGCTTGCCGAATGGGATGACTGTCAAGGAGAATGAGACGTGTGTAAGTAAATATGGGTTCTTGTCCCATTTTACTTGTCTTGATTGAGAGGAGTCGGCTCTCTCGTGCGGGTATAGGCATGTGGAGTAGTTAGGCTTCCATGGGCCCGGTCCACACTAAATTGGAAGAGACACTGTAATCATCACCGTTCCGAAAATCACTTATTTGGAATTAGCTATTTTGGTACGACCAAAATGGAATTGTCAAATAAGAGTCACCATATTGGAAATCAGTTCTGGGAGAGACGTTGAGCCAGTTTCGGGAAACCGAAAATGGCATGAATTCTGTAACTGAAATTCTGCCTTTTTAAGGGCAATGGAGGGGACGCCCTCCATGCTAATAAAAAAGCTTTTTTTGGTTTGAAATTGCATCGCTCTCTCTGTTTTGGTGATATTGGGTGGAAAAGCTAATTCGGGGAATATAGCTTTACACAACGTTCTACATTCGATCGGTGAAGGATTTGGTGTTCTCGGACATATTCTTATCCGTGGAGTGATTCGTAGGCACAAAGGCCGAAGGTTAGTGATTCTAATTTGATAATCTTTAAGCTATATTTGTTGTTTGAAGGAAAATCCCAATTTTTGAGAACCCACATCAAACGGATAAAAATCTTAAAATTCGCTTCTGCTGCGGCCCGATTACCCTTCATTGGTATCGGAGCTTTGGATCCGTGGTGGTGTGAGAGTTCCAAGAAATTTGTGGGATTTTTCCTCGCAGTTTTTTTTTCTGACTGAAAATCTCGATTTTTACAGTCGCGATCGATCGGCATCAAGAGTGATCGATCGCTGAAAGGTAAAATCGGAGAAGACGACTGGTCGCGATCGATCGGCCTGATTTGGCTTTTGTAGTAAGCCTTGTGAGTCGATATCAGGCTAACCCAGGTATGCAACACTGGCGAAAGGTTTCACACAAGTAGAGGGCATACACTTTAAGGAGACTTATTCTCCAGTGTTCAGGTTCATCTCGATCCGATGTTTGTTGGCAATTGTGTCATACTTAGATTTAGAGTTGCACCAGATGGATGTAAAGACTGCCTTCCTAAATGGTGATTTAGAGGAGGACATTTACATGGAACAACCCGAGGGGTTTGTTGTTTCCGGAGAGGAAACTAAAGTGTGCAAACTTATTAAATCATTGTATGGACTGAAACAATCGCCAAGACAATGGTATTTCACTTTTCACAAGGTGATAAGTGAATATGGCTTTGTAGCCAATGACTATGACCATTGTGTATACTCCTCTAGAGATGGGAGTAGATTTATGATATTGTCACTATATGTAGATGACATATTATTAATGGGGAATGACACTAGTATGATTCTCAGTCTTAAAGAATGGCTCAAGACCCAATTTGAAATGAAAGATATGGGTGAAACATCTTACATCCTCGGGACAAAGATTGAGAGAGATAGAAAAGCGAGGAGGCTAAGTATATCTCAAGAATCGTACATTGAGAGTGTATTGAAACGCTTTGGCGTGATTGGTTGGAAGACCATAGATTCGCCCATCTATAAAGGGACAGTTTTGTCTGAAAGAATGGCACCTGCATCAGACGAGGAACGTCTGAAGATGCAATCTGTGCCATATGCGCAGGCTATTGGCAGCTTGATGTATGCCATGAACTGCACTCGACCTGGTTTGGCTTTTGTAGTAAGCCTTGTGAGTCGATATCAGGCTAACCCAGGTATGCAACACTGGCGAAAGGTTTCACACAAGTAGAGGGCATAGACTTTAAGGAGACTTATTCTCCAGTGTCCAGGTTCATCTCGATCCGATGTTTGTTGGCAATTGTGTCATACTTAGATTTAGAGTTGCACCAGATGGATGTAAAGACTGCCTTCCTAAATGGTGATTTAGAGGAGGAGATTTACATGGAACAACCCGAGGGGTTTGTTGTTTCCGGAGAGGAAACTAAAGTGTGCAAACTTATTAAATCATTGTATGGACTGAAACAATCGCCAAGACAATGGTATTTCACTTTTCACAAGGTGATAAGTGAATATGGCTTTGTAGCCAATGACTATGACCATTGTGTATACTCCTTTAGAGATGGGAGTAGATTTATGATATTGTCACTATATGTAGATGACATATTATTAATGGGGAATGACACTAGTATGATTCTCAGTCTTAAAGAATGGCTCAAGACCCAATTTGAAATGAAAGATATGGGTGAAACATCTTACATCCTCGGGATGAAGATTGAGAGAGATAGAAAAGCGAGGAGGCTAAGTATATCTCAAGAATCGTACATTGAGAGTGTATTGAAACGCTTTGGCGTGATTGGTTGGAAGACCATAGATTCGCCCATCTATAAAGGGACAGTTTTGTCTGAAAGAATGGCACTTGCATCAGACGAGGAACATCTGAAGATGCAATCTGTGCCATATGCGTAGGCTATTGGCAGCTTGATGTATGCCATGAACTGCACTCGACCTGATTTGGCTTTTGTAGTAAGCCTTGTGAGTCGATATCAGGCTAACCCAGGTATGCAACACTGGCAAACTATTAAGCGGGTGTTCAGATACTTGCTGGGTACCAAGGATATGAAACTCACATATCAGGCTGAGAACCTGTCATTGGAAGGCTATAGTGATTCGAACTATGCCGGGTGTAAGGATGACAGAAAATCCACTGCCGGTTATGTTTTTATGCTTGGTGGCGGCGCCGTGGCATGGGCTAGTAAGAAGCAGAAATGCGTTACTAAGTCAGGTATCAGGCTGAGAACCTGTCATTGGAAGGCTATAGTGATTCGAACTATGCCGGGTGTAAGGATGACAGAAAATCCACTGCCGGTTATGTTTTTATGCTTGGTGGCGGCGCCATGGCATGGGCTAGTAAGAAGCAGAAATGCGTTACTAAGTCCACGATGGAAGCTGAGTTTGTTGCATGCAGTTTGGCAGCTTTCGAGGCAGTTTGGATTAAAGAGTTTCTAGCTGGGTTACAGTTAGAACAGTGAACTGATGCTCCTGTCCAAATTTATTGTGATAATTTGGCAACTGTGTCGACACTCCGTAATGGGGAGATCAGTTCAAGAGCTAAGCACATAGAGGTGCATTACTTTTATGTGTTTGACATGCTACAACGGGGAAAGTTGACGGTGGGTCATCTTCCTACGGTTGAGATGTTAGCTGATCCGTTAACGAAGGCCTTAACGATGGATCTATTTGTAAAACACGTTCATAGTTTTGGATTACGGCAGGACTAGTGCACGAGTCACTGTGGATCGCAAATATGAACAAAGAACCCATAGTGGGGGATGTAAGTAAATATGGGTTTTTGTCCCATTTTACTTGTCTTGATTGAGAGGAGTCGGCTCTCTCGTGCGGGTATAGGCATGTGGAGTAGTTAGGCTTCCATGGGCCCGGTCCACACTAAATTGGAAGAGACACTGTAATCATCACCGTTCCGAAAATCACTTATTTGGAATTAGCTATTTTGGTACGACCAAAATGGAATTGTCAAATAAGAGTCACCATATTGGAAATCAGTTCTGGGAGAGACGTTGAGCCGGTTTCAGGAAACCGAAAATGGCATGAATTCTGTAACTGAAATTCTGCCTTTTTAAGGGCAATGGAGGGGACGCCCTCCATGCTAATGAAAAAGCTTCTTTTGGTTTGAAATTGCATCGCTCTCTCTGTTTTGGTGATATTGGATGGAAAAGCTAATTCGGGGAAGCTAATTCGGGGAATATAGCTTTACACAACGTTCTACACTCGATCGGTAAAGGATTTGGTGTTCTCGGACATATTCTTATCCGTGGAGTGATTCGTAGGCACAAAGGTCGAAGGTTAGTGATTCTAATTTGATATACTTTAAGTTGTATTTGTTGTTTGAAGGAAAAACCCAATCTTTGAGAACCCACATCAAACGGATAAAAATCATAAAATTCGCTTCCGCTGCGGCTCGATTACCCTTCAACGTGGCATAAGGTGGCTGATCAAGAAGAGGCCTTAAGGTTCTCAACTACTACTATTGGAGATGATGGTGAAAGGACTAACGACAAAGGGATGGATGCTACTCGTCGAAAGGAGAAGAGTAAGGGAATCATATTGGAGGAGACTGGCCATGAAGCAGCCTATACTTGCCAAGACGAAAGATGCTCGAGGAGTGCAGGGTTGGGATTGGGATTTGCTGACAAGAACTCCAGGAGTGATCATGAGTTGGCTTGTGTTTATAGGGTGAATAGTGGGAATCAAGTGTTCCATGAGGTTGGGCCATCTTCAATACAAGGTAATGCTGGAGAAGAAGAGCATGAGCCTATGTGACTGTATAATAGTGGGCGGTATAGAGGTAGGAGGCCTCATGTGGTCTTTGAGGTGGCCAGAGAGGGGAGCCTTGAGACTCTTGAGGCTTTAGCTGTGGCTGGGGATTTGATGAACCAATATGAGTGAATGGATCGGAAGAAGTTGCATGAGGACATTGCTGTTGAAGTAGATGAAGGGTAATCGGGCCCCAGCAGAAGCGAATTTTAAGATTTTTATCCGTTTGATGTGGGTTCTCAAAAATTGGGATTTTCCTTCAAACAACAAATATAGCTTAAAGATTATCAAATTAGAATCACTAACCTTCGGCCTTTGTGCCTACGAATCACTCCATGGATAAGAATATGTCCGAGAACACCAAATCCTTCACCGATCGAGTGTAGAACGTCGTGAAAAACTATATTATCCGAATTAGCTTTTTTACCTAATGAAATCAAGATCACAAAATCTAGAGAGAGCAATGCAATTTCAAACCAAAAGAAGCTTTTCATTGGCATGGAGGGCGTCCCCTCCATTGCCTTTAAAAAGGCAGAATTTTTAGTTACAAAAAATCATGCCATTTTCGGTTTCCCGAATTGGCTCAACGTCTCTCCCAGAATTTATTTCCAATATGGTGACTCTTATTTGACAATTCCATTTTGGTCGTACCAAAATAGCTAATTCCAAATAAGTGATTTCTAAATCGGTGATGATTACAGTGTCTCTTCCAATTTAGTGTGGACCGGGCCCACGGAAGCCTAACTACTCCACATGCCTACACTTGCACGAGAGCCGACTCCTCTCAATCAAGGCAAGTAAAATGGGTCAAGAACCCATATTTACTTACATCCCCCACTATGGGTTCTTTGTTCATATTTGCGATCCACAGTGACTCGTGCACTAGTCCTGTCGTAATCCAAAACTATGAACGTGTTTTACAAATAGATCCGTCGTTAAGGCCTTCGTTAACGGATCAGCTAACATCTCAACCGTAGGAAGATGACTCACTGTCAACTTTCCCCGTTGTAGCATGTCAAACACATAAAAGTAATGCACCTCTATGTGCTTAGCTCTTGAACTGATCTCCCCATTACGGAGTGTCGACACAGTTGCCAAATTATCACAATAAATTTGGACAGGAGCATCAGTCCACTGTTCTAGCTGTAACCCAGCTAGAAACTCTTTAATCCAAACTGCCTCAGAAGCTGCTAAACTGCATGCAACAAACTCAGCTTCCATCGTGGACTTAGTAACGCATTTCTGCTTCTTACTAGCCCATGCCACGGCGCCGCCACCAAGCATAAAAACATAACCGGCAGTGGATTTTCTGTCATCCTTACACCCGGCATAGTCCGAATCACTATAGCCTTCCAATGACAGGTTCTCAGCCTGATATGTGAGTTTCATATCCTTGGTACCCAGCAAGTATCTGAACACCCGCTTAATAGTTTGTCAGTGTTGCATACCTGGGTTAGCCTGATATCGACTCACAAGGCTTACTACAAAAGCCAAATCAGGTCGAGTGCAGTTCATGGCATACATCAAGCTGCCAATAGCCTGCGCATATGGCACAGATTGCATCTTCAGACGTTCCTCGTCTGATGCAGGTGCCATTCTTTCAGACAAAACTGTCCCTTTATAGATGGGCGAATCTATGGTCTTCCAACCAATCACGCCAAAGCGTTTCAATACACTCTCAATGTACGATTCTTGAGATATACTTAACCTCCTCGCTTTTCTATCTCTCTCAATCTTTATCCCGAGGATGTAAGATGTTTCACCCATATCTTTCATTTCAAATTGGGTCTTGAGCCATTCTTTAAGACTGAGAATCATACTAGTGTCATTCCCCATTAATAATATATCATCTACATATAGTGACAATATCATAAATCTACTCCCATCTCTAAAGGAGTATACACAATGGTCATAGTCATTGGCTACAAAGCCATATTCACTTATCACCTTGTGAAAAGTGAAATACCATTGTCTTGGTGATTGTTTCAGTCCATACAATGATTTAATAAGTTTGCACACTTTAGTTTCCTCTCCGGAAACAACAAACCCCTCGGGTTGTTCCATGTAAATCTCCTCCTCTAAATCACCATTTAGGAAGGCAGTCTTTACATCCATCTGGTGCAACTCTAAATCTAAGTATGACACAATTGCCAACAAACATCGGATCGAGATGAACCTGGACACTGGAGAATAAGTCTCCTTGAAGTCTATGCCCTCTACTTGTGTGAAACCTTTCGCCACAAGTCTAGCTTTGTACTTCTCTATTGATCCATCAGCTTTGAGCTTCTTCTTGAAGATCCACTTACACCCAATGGGTTTCCGTTCGTCTGGTAAGCCAACAATCTCCCAGACTTTGTTCTTCAAGATTGAATCCATTTCCTCTTGAACAGCCTTCTGCCATTCCTTCGAATCTGGACTACTCATAGCCTGCTCAAATGTGACTGGATCATTAAGTACAGGGTCATCTACCGATATTTCATCTTCACCAAGCATGGCATAGTAATCCTTCAACAAAATTGAAGGTCTACGCTCTCTTGATGTTCGAGTTTCAACATCCTCATTGGATGTGTTACCTATCACTCGTTCATTACTAGTGACAGTAACTTTCTCTTTCTCAATTTCAAAGAGTTCCACTTTTTGACTAGGAGTTTTAAGGTCTATATCTTCCTCAAGAAAATAAGCATCTCTAGACTCTATAACCCCCACTGTCCCATCATCATGGTGTACTACAAATCGATACCCTTTCGAATGGTCACAATAACCTATAAAATTACATTTTATGGTCTTGGGATCCAACTTAGTTCTTAGTTGATCAGGTACCCTCACATGGGCCTTTGACCCCCACACTCTCAAGTTCGAAAAGTTTGGACGTCTTCCCGTCCATAACTCATAAGGGGTCAATTTGATCGACTTAGATGGTATTCGATTTAGTACATAAACAGCGGTGTCTAGTGCTTCACCCCCAAAACTGCGTTCCTAGTTCAGAGTGGTTTAACATGGACCTTACCATGTCCATTAAAGTCCTATTACGTCTTTCAGCAACTCCATTCTGTTGAGGGGTATACGGTAAAGTATACTGATGCACTATTCCTTGGTTTGTACAATAGTCCTTGAACAAATCAGATGTGTACTCACCACCTCTGTCTGTTCTCAGAACTTTAATCTTCCGTCCTAATTGGTTTTCAACCTCAGCCTTAAATTCCTTGAATTTTTCTAAGGTATCGGACTTTCTCGATAACAAGTACACATAACCATATCTAGAATAGTCATCTATAAACGTAATAAAATACGTCATTCCCCTTTGAGTCTTGACGTTTATAGGCCCACAAATATCTGAGTGAATGACCTCTAAAAGGTCAATTGCTCGTTGTCCTTTCGGAAAAGGTAGCCTAGTCATTTTGCCATATAGGCAATCCTCACACATGCGCAAATTATCACTTATTCTAGGTAGTAACCCACTACCCGACATTCAGTGTAATTTTGTTGCATTCACATGACAAAGGCATAAATGCCACAACAATGCATTATCAACAGCAATACAAGCAACATACTCAGAATCAATCATTTCATTATTAGCAAAGTCATTGGATACATCAAGTTTGAATAAACCATCAACTAAAGAAGCAGTAAATAAAATATTATTCTTCTGCCCCACAGTTCCCTTGCCACCCTTGAACCTGACTTCAAATCCCTTTTGGGTCAGAAGAGGGATTGAAATCAGATTCCTACGAATAGTAGGTGCATACAAGACATCTGTGAGGACCAGAGTGTTTCCTCCTAAGAGAGGAACACGAATAGAGCCAATCCCCAGCACGTCACAATAGGTGTTATTCCCCATGTAGATCTTGTGCTCTCCGGGACTAATTTCTTTTATCTCAGCAAAAGACTCCTTTGCCATAGCCACATGACGGGTTGCAGCCGAGTCAAGCCACCAACCTTTAGTGTTAGTGTTCACAATCAGTGCCTCAGAAATCATACAGACTATGTCCTTTCCTCCACCCTGCTGTTTCTTTTTCTCATTGCCCTGGGAGCCATTAGGACAGTTCCTGCTAAAGTGACCCATCTGGCCACATGTAAAGCAGGCTCCCTTCTTCTTGTTTTTGGCCTTGTCTCCACCCTGGAATTGAGGCTTCTTTCCTTTCCTCTTGAAGTTCTTCTTTGAGGTGCCTGCATAGGACCCACCTTTCTTAGAGCCAACATGATGAGCAAGGTTGGCAGATGCATTAGAGGCCCTCATATGCTCTCTCCTTTCCTACTCCAAGCCCAACTTGGCAGTAAGGTCATCGAGAGTGAGTTTCTTGTCACTCAGGTTCAACGCCACCACAACTGCTTCCCATGATGGAGGGAGACTAGTGAGTATCGTAGACACTTGGACCCCCAATGAAATTGGATCTCCAAGCATCTCCAATTCACTAGCAATAATAGTCATGGCATTTATGTGCTCAAGCACATTCTTGCCCTCCTCCATCCTCATGTTGGTATAGCGAGTGTGGAGCAACCTGATGTGTGCCTCAGTATGCTCTCCATACCTCCTCTCAATGGCCTCATACATTTCTTTAGCCGTTTTGTGCTTCTCAAAAAGCAACTCCATCGTAGGCTCCATAAAGGTAAGCATCGTGGTCCATGCTCGTGCATCCTCCATCTTGAACTTCTCGTACTCTCTCTTTTGAGCAGCAGTACTTTGTTCACCCGTAGGTTCAACAACTTGGTCAAGCATATGACACAAGTCATCAAGGAACAGAATGTGACGGATGCGCCTCTTCCAGGTAACAAAATTGGTGGCATTCAACTTTTCAGTCTTTGCCAACTCACTGGAGACCATACGGGAAGCCATTGCAACTTTTATGAAATCAGCAAGTGTTCCAATCAAATTGAAGATAAAAATCTACAATCAATGGAACAGGACAATCAGTGTAAAAACAGCACAGTTTGAATCACTAATTAACTATCAACAAACATATAATCAAGTGGCAAAAATACTGCTTCAATATTAATTAGTTTTTCAAATCTTATCCCGCCGATCGATCGCTTCAAAATACCCGATCGATCGCAATACGATCGATCAGTCAATTTCTCCGATCGATCGCAGCTTTCCGCTGTCGATTTTGCACAACTTACAGTAGATACGATCGGCGTTATACGCCGATCGATCGCTCTTCTTCTAATAATATATTCAATCGTAAGCCCGATCGATCGCGTTTACAAGCCGATCGATCGCTTTGATTGCTGTATAAAAAATAATTTTTCCAGTAGACACGATCGATCGCAAATACCTCCGATCGATCGTTTCTAACGCAATTTCAATATTGGTTTTAAGCAGTAGATGCGATCGATCGCAATTCGTGCCGATCGATCGTTTCCCTCTTTAAAAGCAACTCAGCGATCGATGCCGAACGATGGCGATCGATCGTTTTCCCTTTTGAAGAGACTTAACGATCGATGCCGATCAAAGCCGATCGATCGCGACCAGTCGTCTTCTCCGATTTTACCTTTCAGCGATCGATCACTCTTGATGCCGATCGATCGCGACTGTAAAAATCGAGATTTTCAGTCGGAAAAAAAAACTGCGAGGAAAAATCCCACAAATTTCTTGGAACTCTCACACCACCACGGATCCAAAGCTCCGATACCAATGAAGGGTAATCGGGCCGCAGCAGAAGCGAATTTTAAGATTTTTATCCGTTTGATGTGGGTTCTCAAAAATTGGGATTTTCCTTCAAACAACAAATATAGCTTAAAGATTATCAAATTAGAATCACTAACCTTCGGCCTTTGTGCCTACGAATCACTCCACGGATAAGAATATGTCCGAGAACACCAAATCCTTCACCGATCGAATGTAGAACGTTGTGTAAAGCTATATTCCCCGAATTAGCTTTTCCACCCAATATCACCAAAACAGAGAGAGCGATGCAATTTCAAACCAAAAAAAGCTTTTTTATTAGCATGGAGGGCGTCCCCTCCATTGCCCTTAAAAAGGCAGAATTTCAGTTACAGAATTCATGCCATTTTCGGTTTCCCGAAACTGGCTCAACGTCTCTCCCAGAACTGATTTCCAATATGGTGACTCTTATTTGACAATTCCATTTTGGTCGTACCAAAATAGCTAATTCCAAATAAGTAATTTCCGGATCGGTGATGATTACAGTGTCTCTTCCAATTTAGTGTGGACCGGGCCCACGGAAGCCTAACTACTCCACATGCCTACACTTGCACGAGAGAGCCGACTCCTCTCAATCAAGGCAAGTAAAATGGGACAAGAACCCATATTTACTTACAGTAGAGAAACAGAGGGAGGAGATGGATCTCAATTTCAGCTTGTTTGGTACAGAAGTAGATGAATCACCCAGGTATGCGGACACAATTTGGGGATTTCAAGTTGAATAACACTAGTAAGAAGTCTCTCCATCTTTTTGGTGTTAAATTTCTACTAGTATTTGGTAATCATCTTGCATTTGGTAATGGTCGTACACTCGTGCACCACACGCTCGTCCTGATGCGCTGGCATTGAAAGGCAATCACGATGAGCGCGTAGGCGGTAGAGGAGTGCACGTAGCATTTCCCTTTTTTTCTCCATGTATATATGAACTGGTAGAATGTCGTTTTTTTGTGAGAATTAGCATAAGGTCTTTTGGATTTTGAGTGATAAAACTGCGCTGTTAGCAATTGGCCATAACGTCCTCTTATCGCTAATAGTTGTATCTATCACTATAGCTTTTTTCCTAGTAATATACAAAAATAAACATGAACTTTCATATAAGGCAAAAAGACCCTCCCTCCTACCTATCTTTTAGGATGGCTCTGTGCCATCCCAAATAATAGGACAGCCAACCCATTTAGAAAAGCTACCACAAAGAGAGAAAAATAGGAAAGGCCATCCCACACATTTTCTTTTTTTCCATCCCACTCAATAGGCTCCCTCTCTCTCACCTCCTCCGTCCTTTCCGTTCATTCTTTGGCAGCCATGAATCCATGGCACAGGGGTCCTTTCCCTCCTCAGGCCCTTAAAAACGTGCAACGTTAGGGACTTGTAACTATGTGATGCAGTCAGGATGCGGCTCAAGTAAGGCATTGCAGGATGTATTCTTAATTTAAAATCAGAGAAGAACAATGAAATTTGCCCAAAATGCAATTGTATTCAACTTGAATCAACAAATTATGCCTTGGATTTTCAGTATTTGAAGAAAACAAAAGGAAAGCTAAGAACAATTAAGAAGAAGAAGAAGAAGAAAAAGCAGGGAAAACCTTACTGAATCCACAGCGACGATGCCAAACTCCATAGCCATCTTCAGAGCTCAAGTTTAAATGAAATTCAACAACCCCCTAAAATAAAGAGAAAAGCCCTATTTGTAGACTCGAGTCCCTGGAAGCTTCAACGATCATAACGGCAAGAAATCTGACGTGGCTAACCTCCTTAACGGCCTCCATTTGAAATGGAATTTCAATTTACCAAAATACCCTCATCAAACAGCTCAGTTACTGAAATGTCCTTTCCGAACCTCCGTTGATCTGCAATGCCTTACTTGAGCCGCATCCTGACTGCATCACTCTGACGGTGGCTGGCCACTGCCACATTAGCCTAATTGTTGTGGTGGTTTGGCCACTGCCAGAACATATCTACCAATGAAACCTCTGAAGTCTGAACACGTCACACGCCCTTGGTTACAAAGACAAAGGGCGATTGCCCTTTTAATTTTATGTAATCCTCTCGTTTACTGTTTGATCTAGCTCTTTTAGCTATCTGTTTCTATGTATTAATCAAGCTATATATGGTTAACTTGCAGTCATTAGCTGAGATAGATTAAGGTTTAGCAAACTCTGTTTCTATATATAATTTTAGCCTGAGATAGATCGAGTCCAGTATGTTTGCTTCTATGCAATGCATTTCTCGAGCAAAAACTGCAATGAGGCTATGGCATGATATACCATCATGTTTGTTCCTTATACTTGACAAAAAGAGAGGTGTGGCATAATGTATGAAGGGTGTTAAATCTTACCTGTGGTGGTAGGTCAAGGTGATTTACAGGTGATAGCCAGACCATGAGGTTGGTAGATCAAAAAAAAAAAAAAAAAGACGATGGGTGCCGCATGATTCACATAATAGACTCCCCGTACCCCACCACACCACCAAGAACTTACTGCAATCTTAGATTATCTTCCTCAGGCTGACATGGATGTGTCGATTCTTCGCATTTCATGTGGTTTTGGAGTTTCGGTTTTATTATCCAAAAAAAAGAAATTTGGTTTTAAAGAATCAAAATACGAAAATAGCAGAAAGATAGCTTGCTAGGTGACATTCCCTGATGAAACCCAATTGCGGAATATGTATTCGTCACCTCCGCTATTCATTATATATAATCGTATTCGACTCAATTCTGACGTTACAACCAGGGATGAAACAGAAGGTACACTTAAGAAAAGCACCTACATACGACATCTGACTTGTCAACAAATGAGAGCTACATGGCACACTTCTGGATGGGTACATAAATTCCCAATAGAAATGTGCCAAAAAAGAATCTTAAAGCTTGGTAACAAAAATATCACTTGCACACTGGCTTCACGTATATATAAAAGTTGGAAACTAGACCTGCAAAAGATCGATAACTACGTGTAAGAATGTGTCAAAAGGCACATATAAATATAACGTGTGAGAAGGTAGAAGGTACCTCTTCATGACCAACAGTCAATCAATTCAACATTTCATCCAACTTTTGCCTGTAGAGAGCCAAAGTCTGCATTTTATAACGAATGAGAGTTAGTTCAATCAGAAAAGGAGATTAGGTACAAATCAATAGCACCGAATAGGAAGTTTTTGGCAGAAATGATCTTGAAAAATTTAACTCTGAAAATAATTTCTTGAGGGAAAATAGTATACTCCGACCTAGAGAGCTATTAAAGACTTCAAATAATTTAGGGAGTAGCATAGCATACCCTGGTGTATGCATAGACACCGGCTTCAGAAGGTGCCACTGGGCTACCTCTCCGAATGAATTTTCCATCTTTGAAAATATACAGCATTGGAATGCCAGTCGACAACTCTAGGCTGATAACCTGTGCCACACAATAAACAGCCAGGATTATTGTGTCAATTAAGAGAAATAAGTGGCTAATATGTTTTGTAATACAAATTAGGTTTACCTCTTCAGATGTTAGCTTGTCAAGGTACATAATAATTGACCTTAAAGAGTTCCCATGAGCCGCAATCATCACGTGTTTGCCAGATAGAAGCTGAGGTTCAATCTGCCAAGTAACATATATCATACATTTGAAAACAAGAACTATCTTACGAATATCCCCAACGAGAACTATTTCAAATAAAACATAACATATTCCAAAAAATAAACGTGTATCAGTATCTTACGAATAACATATATCCCCAACAAATGATAATCATCATTTGTTTATTACTATCTTAAGAATAGCATATATCATTCATTTGAAAATGAAAACTATTTGAAATAAAACGTTTCTCATATACCTTCTATGCAAGGTTTTCAAAACCGGACCGGCCTTCAACCCGGAAATCTGGCTGGTCTAGTTCAACTGCCGGTTTAACCGGTTCCTGTTTGACACATAATTTTTTTAAAAAAAAACCGTCCCCTACATAAAAAAATAACACTAAACTTAGTTTAGTGTGAATTTCTTGTTTTGGTTAAGATATTGAGGGTTCGAATCCCCACTTAAAATATAATTTTTTTTTTTAAAAAAATGATTTGGTAGTGAACCGGACCGGTTCCGGTTCTGCGGTTCACCGGATGAACCTGCAGGTTTTTAATAAAACCGGCTAACGGACTGGACCGACCCGAACCGGACTGCCTGAACCGGTTTGTAGACTGGTTCCAGTTTTCTGCAGTCGGACTGGCCGGTCCAGTCCGGTTTTAAAAACTATGCTTCCATGTGAAGAAGTGCGATATGCAGAGTTAAATTGGAGTAATAGAGGTAATCATAGGAAAATTGCTATTTTAAACTAGAAGTCTATTCTCTTCTTAGAATTCTTGTTTATGTCTCCATTAACTTACCACATGTTTCATGATACTATGGAGATGTTTATCTTTCAATATCTACAAAACGGCTGAGGTATCTAAAACGCTATCAACATTAAGTAGTAGGCATTGATACTGAAGGCTAAACGTATAAATAAGCATACATTTAAACCTGAACAAAAAAACACATCAATCTTGAATACATATATACTCCCTCCAGTGACTTATAATAGATAATGTTTTTTTCAAATGAACTTAATACTCCCTTCAGTCACTTTAATAGATACATTTTTTTTCAAATGAACTAATTTAATATATATATATATATACACACACACATATATATAAAAACTTGCCACTATGTTTCTTTGTATGGATTTTATACCAGTTTGATTCCGATAAGAGTCAAATGCGGTATATAATCCATGCTGTCGACCCCAGATAGCTGGGATAAGGCGTATGATGATGATGATGATGATGATGATGATGATGATGATGATGATGATGATATACACACACACACATATGCATGCATACATACATTATAATTAGATATGAATGCATACATAAACTCATTTAGAAAAGCTTTAGCATCAATAGATGCATACGTAGATATTATAAGGCCAAAAAAGTTTAGCATTTTCAATCATGCAACACTCAACAAAACTTCATTCTAAGAAGAGAAATACAGAAAAATCTGTATTCTCACATTTTCATTGAAATAGGCAACAGCCCTCTCAGCACACATTTCAAGACTCTCGCCATTGGGCGGAGGAATATCATAGCTTCTTCTCCATTCATGGACCTTTTCCTTTCCAAATTTATCAGCGGTCTCCTGCTTGTTGAGACCTTGTAGCTCCCCATACCTAGAAAAAACATCGAATAATATGGCTTACATAAAATTATATTACCAAACAAAACCATAAGGATAGACCAGAAACCAGAAGTGACATACTAGACTTACATCCTTTCATTCAACTGCCATGCAGTTATAACTGGAATTGACTGTTTCATCGTTTCTTCACTGAAAACTTGACTCCAGGCCTTGGCTTGTTCTGTCTCATTATGCATAATAATTGGAACCTGGAAATACATATCCACTAGATAAATCCCAGCTCAAAATAAGTGGTAATAATCATGCATTCTACTTTGTTCCAAACCTTCTTGCGGCGATGTTGGGTCATTGCAAGCATTGCAGTCATTTGTGCTCGAATCAATGCCGATGTATAGATTACATCCACAGGAATATTGCTTATCCTTTTTCCAGCTTCAATTGCCTCTTCCACACCCTTTTTCGTCAAAGGCACATCAACACAGCCCGTGAACAAGTTCTTCTCGTTCCATAAAGATTCACCATGGCGGATCAGAATTAAAGCAGTTTCACCTAAGTCATGATTGTTCAAATAGAAGGCAGTTAGTAGTGTTGACGATGACACAAATTCCTGCAAGAGCATTTGATTAGACCAAAAATGGGGACAAAGTAGTTACTAGATTTCTTCCGAGAATCACTGGAATTGTTGTTGGAGATCAAGGAAGCTGGATCGATCACAGGTGCATTTGAAGTTGATGCACGGATCAGACCAAGTTTGGGTCTGTGACGAATTCCCTTTCTTGATAGTCCTATCTCAATGGCCACACCCTTAGAAATCAACCTCACAGGACCCGTTCCTAATGACTTTTGAGAAGTAAAACCGTCACCATATCCACGGGCATTTATAGTTCCAATTACTTGGTGAAATGCAACAGCAGCCATCTGAAATACAGCAACACTACTACCATGTATATCACGCAGCCCAAAAGTAAAGGAAATTATAAACTATGACTGACAAAAAACAGCTAAACCTTGTGGAAAAATACAAAATCTCGAGCTTAAAGAGAGAGCAATGACATAGAATTGAAAAATGTTTACCTATTGTTACAATAAACTAAACTTACTTCCAACTTAAAACGTGTAGACGATGTTTAAGCCCTTTAAATATTCATGATTGCAATTTTCAGTTAAAAGGGTGTGTTTGTTTGCTGAAAGATGAAAAATCGTCAAGGTGAAAGAAGTGCCAAAACTTTGTAAAAAGTGAAATATGTTTGGATAATTTTAAATAAACACACCCTATGTACATTTTAGGCCTGAAAATTTTTCGCACTAAGTTGTAAAAGGCACTTCTTTCACCCTGATGATTTTTCATCTTTCAGCAAACAAACACACCCGTCAAACATACATGACTGCTAACTTTAATCAAAAATCTTTGAGTAGGTAGGCATAAAGTTTGCCGCAGGGTCATGCACCCAGGCTTCAAAATATTCAAGTACAGACAGATTTTCAGCTCTCTAAAAAAGGCTATGCAACAAGTATACAGTACGTGAATTGAAAGAAAACTCGAAAAAATCATCAGGAAGATTTTATATGTTCTACCTTTAGACTTCTACCATATGATATGCAAATCACCTCCCCAATGTAGAAGACAGTTTTTAAGTTGCACAAAACATAAACGACTATGAACAAAAATCAAATTAAGGAAAATCAGCCGCAAGTGACAGATTTCAAATCCATAGAACAATTTTATCATGCAGCAGGGAAAATGGCAAAGCATCAGAGTCGAGTCCATGATAGAATCTATTATCCAATGAATAAAATTTAAGAACACAGTTGTAGTTTAACATAACCGTGACTGCATTGGATCGATACCCAGAAAAGAGTAAACAGCACAACCCAGAAACTCTTCAATCCAAATCCGATTTTCTAACAGCAAACAAAAATAAATGCAAACACAAAGGCTGAAGCAAACCCATCATACAGTATCAATAAACCAAGGAACAGAGGAAACAGCAACAGCCTATAGAAGCCACGAACACCTGCACTCAATGAAGAAACACGAGAGCAAAGGTCTCACCTTTAAATAGAAAACCACAGCGGCAGGATCAGAAACGAAGAGGGCTTGTAAAACACGACAAGAGCAAGCCAACTCCACGCAATTCGGGAGCAATGGCGACGACAAGACCGAAGAAGACGAGAATTGCCAGAAGAGAGTGTCAATATCAAGAGCAAACGAGGCTTCTTTTGTATCGAAGAGATGATCTCTTCCACAAAACTAGATGTCAAGAACAAGGACACTCAACCTCGTGGTGGTTTCAGAAATATGGGAGGGGGCGTGGTGGATCATCATATATACGAGATGGCGGCAGAGAGGAAGGGAGGGGCTTGGAGGTGGTAGGTGATCTTCATCGTTGGCGTTTAGCTGCAACTTTCTTGTTTTTCATGACTGCTGACATGCCCATGAATTTCCATCCTATAAATGTGACAAGTTTGGAGTCTCTGGACTCCTACAAAATGCCTTCCTGCAGGGCAGAATATGCCACCAAAGAGTCTGAGATCTCTGCCCCTCTTTCTCTTGGGCAAGGTTGTGCAAAGAGAGAATTGGCCCAACCCGGTTCTTCTCTAGTCTTGGGTTAGGAAGTTAGGATCATGTTGGAAACTCAGCCCTGTTCAAGTTTTTAAGTACTCCCTCCGTCCCGTCCAATGAAGCTTATTTGTAGTTGAAGATGAGTTAAGTTTGTTGGACTTTATTGGATGGAGGGACTTACAAACTTCCATTTGAGCAATGTAAACATTAGTACTCCTATATTATACATTTTTGAAGAAAATGAAAAGCCCTTGGACTTTAACATCATTGTTATAAATATTCCAATCCAAGAAATTTTCAGACTTCGAAGAAATCTATCCAAGGTGTGGTTGTTTTTTCACAAAAGTAAGGGTCTGTCACTTTGAAGAAATCTATCCACTAGTCAAAATAACCAACCCAGTGTATAAAAAATACAAAAAGAAAAATGCTTCTTCTCCGGCTTTATTTTCACTGCCTACATATTACATTTCCTTTCACCACGTGAGGTTGACCATGATAGAAAAGCCGGAGGAATAGCATTACTCAAACAAAAATCTAAGTACCCGAGCAGCCGAGCTCAGCCCAAAAAGTGCCTAAAACCGTCGGCGGGGACGAAGTTGCATGGCACGTAGCTGCAACATAACGGAGCACGTGGATCCTGTGATGTTTTTTTTAATAATAGTGGATCCTGTGATGTTGATACATGCTGTGGTTCCTCTTGTTTAACCTAGATCCGGTCTCTGCCTCTGGTCGAGCGACTTTTGTTTACATTGGATTAGATATGCACGTGCGTGCAATTTGGTGAGCGTTAGCCGTTAGAGTCAGGACTCAGGGTGGGCAAAGGACTTGGCCTTCAGGTTAAACTGGCAATTGGTCACATTTGTTGTAGGAGTAACAGTTTGATTGCATAATGGCAATTGGGCATCTTTGGCATAGGAGACGCAGCAAATTCAGTCAAGAACGGCGCTTGCTTCTTTGTTTTTTCAAAGCATGGCTCTTGCTTCTTCTTTTTTTTTTTAAAGTGTGGCCTTCGCACAATTTCTTGTTGACAATCATCATTGGCGTCTGGGAAGAGAGTTGACACAAGCATCCAAGATCATGTGTCATACACGTTAGACATCACAGTCAAATGGGGCCTAAGGCTGGGGAATGAGCAATAATTTTGGGGGATAATCGGATGGTCAGTATTTTTAGGTAAGATCAAGTGAAACATTATAGAGATCCAATGTTAGTAGAAGGTTTGCAAGGCAATCAAAGCCCTTTTTTTAATTGTTATTATAGGCGGAGCCTCAGAAGTTGGAGGGAAGGTACAAGTATTTAACAACTGACAACCCTTCACAGAGACCATGGGGCCAAGCCAAGGTTTTCAAAACCGGACCGGCCATCGACCCGGATCGATGGCCGGTCCGGTTGGACCGCGGTTTGACCACGGTCAAACCGGGGTCAAACCGGAATGACCCGGTTTTGAAGTATAAATGGTAAATATATATTAAATAGTTAATTTGTATCATATTAACATAAGAGCCCAGGTAGCCCAGGTGGTTAAGGCTGTAGGTTTGGGAGGAAGGGGGTGGGGGGATTCGAATCCCCCCTCAGACAAAAATTTTTTTCAAAAAAAAAAAAAAAAAAAAAAAAAAAATCCGTGACCGGTCCGGACCGGTCCGGTTTAAGACAAACCGGCCGGTTTGAACAAAACCGGCCGGTTTACCAGACCGGGGTAAACCGGGTGAACCGAACCGGTTTCCAGCCCGGTTCCGGTTCTCCGCGGTCGGACCGGCCGGTCCGGTCCGGTTTTGAAAACCATGGGCCAAGCACAATAAAAGCCACCTCTTCAACCTACCCAAATGGCACCGAACTCAGCTATACATGAGAAGTTATTACCTGCGCGCCGCGCATGGTAACAGTGTGCTCATCACCAATGGGTGATGAGCACGTCTCCATGCTTGTGGGTCCCATTGGGGCAATCATTACAAGCAGAGGAGAGGTGCCCATCACCCATTGGTGATGAGCACACTGTTCTCCCTGCGCGGCGCGTAGCCAATAATTTTCCGCTATACATCAGCATGTACCTTCAGATGGCAAAACCGCCTAACATCCACCCAGTTACAAGTTCCAACAATGAGCAAGCAGCGGTTTTCTGAGTAGGCGAATTGCTGCATTACTTACGGCTGCACCAAAAACTTGGACCCGACCCAACCCGAATAGAACCGACCCGACATTGACCCGGGTCGGGTCAGGTCGGGTCCTATCTCGGGTAGGGTTTAAAACTCGGGTTCTATCTCAGGTCGGGTCGGATTTTGCTTTAAAATACCCAAGAATCGACCTGACCCGAGATATATCATTTAAATAATTTATTTTTTAATATATAATTTATTATTATTATAATAATATAAATTATTTTATTAAAAAATTTTATAATTATATTAATTATTTTATTAAAATCTCGGGTTCTCAGATAGGGTCGGATATTATGGGTTTATCTCGGGTCGGGGTCGGGTTTAGCTTCTTGGGTTTTATCTCGGGTCGGGGTCGGGTTTAGCTTCTTGGGTTTTATCTCGGGTCGGGGTCGGATTTAGCTTCTTGGGTTTTATCTCGGGTCCGGGTCAGGTTTTAAATTCTTGGGTCCTATCTCGGATGCAGCCCTAGCATTACTGCACGTCACAAAGTTGGTGAATATTAGTTGAATATTCGTAAAATATGCTTGTTTTGCCCTCTGTACAAACAAATTGAAATTCATGTAAACCACGAGATAAATGATGATCCCACTCGGAAGAAAGACAGGTTTCGGCAAGCTTATGGCGACAGATGATGATAATGGGCCATCTCTATCGTTGCTTACTTGCAAACAAACCTTTAAATCTAGTGTTTGGGCACCAGTCCGCAATTAAACTTCAAAGATGGAAACAAAACTTCAGTTCGAGACACATGTTGCGTTGCCTCTGCGGAAAAAAAACCCCAAAAACACTCAGATGAGCTAGAGCCTAGAGGCCACTTCAACATTGTATCAACTGAAAAACTCTTTTCTATAGTAGGACTGTAAGAGGGTATTATGCATCAAATTTGACGGGGCTGTGAGAAAATGAGTCAGCAGGCATGAGGCAACTATTGGAGTTGTTCTGGATGATCTTTTTCTGTTTTGGCATATGTTGCTCTGGATGATTGTTAAGGAATGTGATGGGACTCATAGGACTTGTGCGTATTGTGTGAAATATGTACAAAGTGTCTTGGCCCATATAGTCCCATGTAGCCTAGGGCCCGTTTATATAGAGTGTAAATTGGAGTCTCAATTCTCAAGTAACTCCAATGTACAATATTTTGGAGGTCTTTTGGGACTCCAATCTACAGTAATTATACAACCGGCCTCAGGCTATACAGGAAAATTGATTGGCTCAAAACCTCAAATGGAGCCATGCCAACTTTTTATTTCATATATATACTCCATTCCATATTTGTAGTCCTATTTGGAATAGGACTACGAATGTGGAACTGGAGGAGTATAATGGAAGCATTGGTAGCAACAGATTTAAACAGCAAATACAACGTCTATGGAAGCCTCAAATAAATATATTTTACATTTTAAGCAATGAGGAGCTTCAGAAAATCACATGTGAATGCTCAACGGAGTTTGTCTTAAACTAGATATTTACTGAAATGCACTGTGTGCATTAATCTGAATGTTTTCCAGTCCTTAATTGAAATGCAATGTGTTCACACAAACTTGAGCTGTTAGCAAACAAATTATCAATAGATTTCCTTCCTATTCCAACACTCCCTGGACATGCAAACATCCTTCAAGCTTTGCACATGAACACACAACCACACAAGCAGCGTGCACCTGTATCCAGCACAACTAGAACACACAAACTGGGATGTAATACCATGTTAGAGAACTGTTGTTTCTAAAAAGTTCGAGCTTGTGGGAACAACAGCTCCTCTCTCCTCTCATCTTTGTATGTGCTAAGCTTTAATAGATGCTTGCACGTGTTGGGGGAGTGTTGAGATAAGTTATAAAATGAAATATTATAGTTAACCCACTCTTGATAGCTTAAGCTATTTGTAAAACGTAGGTGTGTTCGGCTGTGAATGAATCCCCTAGGTTGCGCGTAAGGAATGTGAGTCACAATAGAGGATTGGAAAACAGCTAAATTCATCCACTCCTCATTAAGGTGCCGCCATTTGGCAATCGATTTGTTAGTATTAAGGGGCCGTTTGGGGCGTAATAAAAACCAAATATCCATCCGAAAGTGGATTATCCATATTTGGTTTTTATCATGCCCCAAACGGCCCCTAAGAAATGAACATTTGTGGGGAATTCTTTTGTCACATTCATAGATATATCCAAACCGGACACATTTTTCACTCATGAAAGAAACGTTGTCCTTGGGGCAATAGCATAAAAAATATATAGTACCCCAGATCAAGACCATTTTCCAGCAAAGGACCTCCAGAGGTTCTTCTTTGGCAAATGGTGAATTGACCACAAATGACTACAAATGCCAATAGGTGGAAAAATGTTCATCCATATACAAACAATGTTATCCAAACAAGAAAACATAACAAATGAGCCACAAATAGACCCCAAATGGATTGCCAAACAACGCCTAAATGCCATAGATTTAGGATATTATACATAATGACAAGCTGCAAAATGAATCTAACAAACATGATGATCAATAAAACATAAAATTGATCTTAACACATGTAGAACTAGCTAATCACATAAATTTTCTATAAAAAAGAATAAAATATTTATTAGCAAAAAAAAAGAATGAATGAAAAAATCCCTCTCTAAATCGACACAACTGACACATGCTTTGAATAAACAAAAAATTGGAGACAATTCAAATGAGAGATGAGAGTAATACAATGAAATGATGACAGGCTGCATAGTGAATCCAACATCCAGCAAATGATAAGTAGATAAAACCTGATGCAAGTAAAATTAACTTCAAGTATCTTCTCTATCTAGGCATCAACAACCCGGTCTTGAGATGACAAAATAGCCACATGCCTTGAAATCTGTTGATTTTTTTTTGATAGGCGAGACTCATACACCTTACATGCCAATTGGATTTGATCCGTGGACCTCTCTCACAACCAGGAGAGCTCCAACCAGCCCGACTAAGGCTGGATTGGCCTGTTCTACTGAAACTTGAAAGGTGTAGAAACTGGAAACACTAGAATCAACCACATGGATATCAAATGACGGACATGAAGCAACCACTTAAAATCAGTAAATCACAGTATACATGAAACATCAGAACTAAAAACTTGCTTTATTATTGATCTATCTAATGACATTATTGGCGTATTGATCCCAAATCCATCCATTTAACAACCAAATTAACATATCAAAAGCAGAAATAAAAGAGATAACGACCATAAAAGTCACAAATAAGTAACCACGGTACAGAAGACTACTACCTCAAGTTCGTGAACTCCAATTTCATATGCCTATAAAACTATATAAAAGTTCATAACAATTTCAGTTAATCAGTTTGGCTCAGTCATCAAATTCCTGGTACTGGAGAAGCACCTGGGAGCAGGTCGCCAAGGGGTAGTTCTTGACGAACCCCAAGTTGTTGGCGTAGCGGACGTTGGAGGCGATGCCATTGTCATTGGTGGGGTAAACCCGAGCTCGCTCCCGGCCCTGCTCGATGGTCCCGCACTCCGGGTCCGGGCTGCTCACTAGGACAGACTCGCAGATCTGGTCTGCGTGGTCGCCGGCCACCGGGATCTTGTAGCAGCCCGTCTCATCGGTCACGCCTTCCTTGCTGTAGACCAGTTTCAGGCTGTCCCTGTCCTTGCATTCCAGCCTCACGACCGCCCCTGCAATGTAATGCCAATAGAGATCTTATCAACAATGCGCAAGGAAAGTTGGGACATTTTTTTTCGGTTTCGACACGATCTAAAGCCACTCCGTGAAAAACACAACAAAGAGCTAAAGCATGTCCCAAAGCGACCCGCATTGGTTCAGATCGGAAGCAACAGAGAGTCTAATACATACAAACAGCAACCAAAAACGTGAAGGACAGAGAGGATAAAGAGTCCATACAAGCTAGAGAGAGAGAGAGAGAGAGAGAGAGAGAGAGAGCGTACCTTGAATGTAAGTAGAGGCGGGGGTCTCGAAGCCGACAAGGCAAGTGTCGCAGAAGGTGCGGCCCTGGATGGTGAACTGAGGGAGGGGGCCGGGGCGGGCAGCGGCGAGCGCCGAGAAGGCGCAGAGGGCAGCGAAGATGACAAGCTTTGCCATGAGTGGGCTAGAGAATAGGTTGAACGGGAAAACAAGGAAGAGGCGCAGCAGCAGAAGCGACGGAACTGGCAAGTTTGGTGGGGGAAGAGTATCGAAAGAGCGAGGAGTAATTAAAGAGAGAGTGGCCAGTGGAGCAGAGACTTGGGATCACATGGGGTGGTGACAGCAGGAGACGCGGCAATCCAGTTCAGTGCATGACATTTTTCTTGCTTGCTTTCTTTCTTTCTTTATTATGAGTACGTCTTCTGCATGTGCATTTGGGTCCCAGGGCCAGAACGCATTGTTCATAAAGTTTGTTATTTCGCCGTGATTGACTGATCTGAATTCTAATTGTTTACGTTTTGGTGAATTGGGACTTGGGAGGACTGAATTCTGATTTTCGGCTGTGTTGTTCTACTAGACAATTCATCTTCACACCTGTACCAAAAAGAAGAAAGAAAGAAAAAGCATTTTATCTGCTCACAAATGCTGCCGTGATTGCCTATACTTGGGCCCTTTCTTGTTATGAATTACTCGATTACGTTTCTAGTTTCTACGCAGACTCGTCACAAAAACATTCTTTGGTATATGATTGTTACGAAACCGAAATATTTAAGTGGATGGGATTCACAACCTTACCTTTTGTTGGTTGAGTGCGGGCTAAGGCCCATTTTGAGAGGCTTTTTCCTTCCCCTTTTCTTTTTTCAGAGGTTTGAAATTGTGAGTGAAGCTTCCGAAGAATCACGTCGGTGATCTCTCTCGCGTATTGAACGAACGAAAGAGTAGGGAAAACCTTCAAGGCATGTGAGGAAGAAGTTTGACTTTACTCGTGTTCCCAGCCTCCAGCATTTAAAATTCTTCAGGAACGTTCATTTCTAAAGAGGAGATGGAATATGTAATTTTTTCCACCATTTCTCTTTATCCTCTTCTTGTGGAATCTCCGAGTAATCTTTTTTGGGCTCCAATGCAAGGGGGCATCTCCCCATATTACCGAACTGGCTTCTACGCTGAATTCAACATTTCCTCTGTTGAATTTTTAACGTCGATGCTAAGGCCTGTTTGGCAACAACGGATTTTAAAAGAATCCAACTTCTTCATAAAAATCTCCTCTAAAAGAATCAAGCTTTCACTTTATTAACTTTTCTCAATGACATTGTTTATAAAAAAGACAACGGCATATAATAAAGAAAAAAAAACGCATTTTCCCCTATATTTCATATTTATTATAAAACATACCATCGGGCCTTAAATTCTTCTAAAAAAATTACTTATTCCCAACCATACACCCAGATTCTTCGAAACTGCTTCTTCTCGAAATTCAGATTTCTCATTCCATAAATCCTCTACCAAACATACCCTAAAACGCCAAGACAAGCAAAAAAGCAAGCTGTGTTTAGCCATGGCCATGACAATTTATAATGAACTAGTCAAAGTGCACACGCAACTTGCATGTGCACGGGAGATAACCTTTAACTAGAAGCAACCTGGATAAGGAAAGAGAAAGATCATTTAGAAGCTGCCTGCAGAATAGGCGAACACTTTTAAGGGCCTAAGTCATAAGAAGAAGATACTACTGTTGGAAGAAAAACAAAAGTTTACCCCATAAACTTATTCAGCACTTCCGATCCGCTGTGAAGCACTCTCACCAGATTTGGTGTGAGGCACCATTAACAACCCAACACGTGTAAAAACGTGCTTCATGTCCTGGAAAGTGGTTTTGCAATTTTCAACTTTATTGTAAGAAAATGAATACCCATCACAGCATATAATGCATGAAGAGATCGCGGATTCATTTGCATGGGTTGGTAGAAACAATGCTCAATGTGGGTTTGTAGATGATTGGTCAATACAAGTAATGCTCAATTGTCAGTGATTGCGACTCGTACTTTTAGACAAGCCTCACAACCTTGCCAAAAACAAAAGAGATATTAAAATCACAACAGCTTCAAGGACCTTAAGTCGCTAAAAACCCAACATCCACACCATAAACTATGGGCTTTCTTTTGCCGTATCCTCTTCTTTCTTTGACAGGTACCTGTTAGCAAAAAACAGATAGATTTTACTTCTCTGCTTAGTCCTTTGACAGCTTCAGGGAAAAACAGACCATAAGAAAACAGATGAAAAGACCTTAAACAACCTACTGCCCGTCTATAGAACAGGTGAGTCCAATAGGACACATGTCCAGCTTATCAGATGAAAACGTGATCTTAAAATCATGCAGACAAGCAAAATTGTAGACATCATGAACGAATCCCAACCCTAACAAAACAAAAACAAGACGCAATCCAGCTCAAAAGAAAACCCGCCTTGGTAAGTGATGTTCATTTCTTATGGACAGCAAATGAACTTGAGGTTCTAACATAGCAAATCACAGCACTCATTTTCAACTAAAAGATGTATCCTCACTGCAACCAAAACAACAAAACCTTACCCCTGAGATTTAGCCCACCGAGATAGCTGATAGAGTTGCACTGTTTCATTGGAGGCATGACAAGCAAGAAGCAGATAATTGCGAGGCTGCACCATCCATGCAAACCTCATAAACAGTCCAGAATATACACACATAGCTGCATCCATGAGCATCTAACATAAGAAACAAGTCTGCACGCTTAGAAACAAGCTTGAGATCTAACCTCCAGTCATGTTGCCAGATATCATTTCTGGTGGCTTTTGTGTATCAACCAATCCCTGCAAAACAACCAGTTAAGGGAACATAACAGCATCAGAAGGCTTGTTTTCCTTTTTTTTATGGAAGCATCATAAGTCTCAAGCACTTGGCGCTGAGTAAACTACTCATGTATATATATATATATATCTTTATCCTAAATTTTGCATAAAATGGCTTGCAGAAATAATAGAATATTAGGGCACCAAAATGCTATAAAAGAAGAATGAAGATGTGAAACAAATAAGTCATGACTTCAGCTCAAATTTTTAAAAATAAAAACATCCAACTTTTATTTCAGGGAAAAATTGTTCAAGTAAACATAAATGAATCATTACAAACAGTCCTTGATACATTCCAATTGGTGAAACTTAAAACACAGTAGAAACTGCACACGACAAAAATCCGCACGAGTCTCATAAAAAGTGCATCTTACCACCTTTCCCATGCAAGTGATTGAGAATTTTTTAAAGCACAAGATAAAGCACGTATATTGCACATACACATACATCAGTCCATCTAATGTAGCTTCTGAACTAAGCTTCCCCAACTTATTGTCATGCTGTTGTAATTTCAATAAGCACATGTTTTTTTTTATATACAATAGCATACGTATTTAATTTAACATACCTACACTTGTTGACGTCTACTGTAAGGAGTGAATGACACCTCATACTGTAACAGCAAAAAAGGAGAGGCTGATATTTGAACTGGTTGAAATATTTCAATATTAGACTGAAGGACAGTAGACATTATCCATTCATTTCTGTAAATTAACTAAAGCTTTACAAATTGGAGAATTGCAACAGGTGATATTTGATAACCTTTTATATTGCAGGAAAGCATGGCAGGATACAGCAAGAAACAAAGCATGACATGACAATTATTCGCTAAGTATAAACCTAGAACAAGTAAGTTCGTTAACATCTAACAACAACATTACCAAGAAAAAAGGAACCTCATTTTCATCTTTACTGTCCATAAAACAATTATAAGTACTACAAGAGTGTATACGTACAGCAACAACAAAACCCCAGTTGGCGATAGGACCCCAAAAATGTGTTGTTTTTGGTCCAACAGGACTGTTCAAAAAGGCTCGAAAGGCTGACATATCCAATGCTCACCAATGTACCTAAACAGATTGACAAACAAAACATTGTTACAAAAACTATTTAAAACTTAACAGTTGAAATGGCAGGAGAAGGAGAGGCCACACAAGAGAATGAGATGAAACTTATTCACTCTTTAGCCTTTTCCATCCACCTGACAGCATATCAGATTATCAGTGAACCCACCAAAGTTATGTTTTCATACTGCCTCGATCCCGAATTATTGTTAACATAAGTCTTTTATGGCAATAATAGCTCCGACAAAGGGAGTCTATTCTTAGCTTGCACTGGGTTCATTGGAAAGTTCTCATATATTTTTACTCCAAATACTAGATAACATTTAGAGAGAATCAAGTGTCCATATACGAAGTTCAATGAAATTGAAGAAATGAACTGGTAAGTTTGAGAGATTGCTTTCCATGTAAGAGGTACTGGGTGTTAGTGTTAAAACGTGTGTTAATGTATATAAAGAATTCAAACAAACTTATTACGAGAACAGATCGGCAAACTAACATTGCATTCACCACAACCATCAGAAATGCTCATCAACATAATCACAAATAGATTCCTAAAAATACGAATGCTTATACAGAGGAAAGAAAAAGTTCTCTGTCTTTTCCTAGATATGTTCCAAAAGATAAAAGATGGCATGTAGGAAAAAAGGTTCAATCCAGTATTCCAACAAGAGCTACGCAGAGCTACTAAGAGTTGATAGCTCCGTCCTGTTTTAGATGCTACATTTGCAGAAAAGGACAGTCCTTTTTTAGATGCCCCATATGGTCAATTTGAGTGAATTTTGAACCTCTTCTTAGTTGGGGTTTCCACCGTCCGATAAAAATTAACATATTTTTTCAGATGGAGCTATTAAAACAGGACGGAGGGAGAATATATAACTCGAGATACACCATACAATTTAACAGATTTAGTTTGCGCTTGTAATGAGTGCTAATACATGTAGGGCAAAAGATTAGATGAATTTGATGCACGTGAAATGAATAATCGCATTATTAACTTTTGAAGAGTGATTACTAATTCGTTCGGAAAAAGCTGTTCAATATAGGTCATTTTGATTGCTATTTCAAATCGGAGAGAAAGGATTCAATCACAGAGAGAGAGAGAGAGAGAGAGAGAGAGAGAGAGAGAGAGAGAGAGAGAGAGAGAGAGAGAGAGAGAGAGAGAGAGAGAGAGAGAGAGAGTTCAGTACCTTGTTTAGCTACCGAGGGAAAGGAGAGGAGGAAGATAGCGGCCGCCGGAGGAGGTGAGTTTGGGTGGTGTGGGAGGGGAGGGAGGCTTAGACGGGGCGGAGGTGAGCCGGAGAAGAGGGGGCTGGGTTCCTCTCCGGTCGAGCGAGGAATCGGGGAGGATGTGAGGGTAGTTTAGGGATACTAATTTGGAAAGTTGTCTAAACAGACGCCATCGGCTGGGAGAGTGCACATTCTGATCCGTTCGATGGAGGATCGATGGTGTCACAGTCGGCTGCTCGTTCTGCCCCTTCCTAGGCTTCCCTACCAACATTATTACTCCGTCCGGAATTATTATCGCTATAAGGCTTTTCAAACTGAAATAAACTCGGAAACTCCCGCCACCGGAATTGTTATCACCTCAAGGGTTTTTTTAAGGGCAGTGATAACACTACAGCAGATTCCTACACAGCTGATGTGTATGGATATGAGTGGGTGAACTGATGTGGGGTGATGTAGGGTCACATCAGATCACCCAATTATTTTCATACACATCAGCTGTGTATGGAAAATGTGTAGGAATCTGCTATACAAATATCATTTCCTTTTTTTTAATGCAAACTTCGGTACTCCGTGTTACTCACACTGAAGATATTCCACCGCCCGCAAGCGGAATCAAGAAATTGTTGGTGTTTTTTTAATTTAATTTTTTGAATTGAAAAAAATACCTTAGAGAGTTAAATCATTAAAGATTTAAGAGTTTCATTTTTTACCATCCCATCAAAGTGAAACCTCCGTGTTGAATAGCAATTCAATTGGAGTATCACCCCCAATTTGAATAGAGGGTCTTAGACCCCTAGTTAGAGACACACTTAATCTCTTTCTCTTTTCTCTCTCCCTCTCACATTTCAATTATTATGTGTAACAAGAGTTACAAAATTCTAATCTAAATATTGCTTATTGAAGATGCATCTTAAATACTCTTGAGTGGTCCGTCGTATCTCGGGAGTAATTTTTCACAAAGTGCCTGTGCACTAGAAAGCCGGAATTTTTGTTTCAAGAAAGATGTGATTTGCACGCTTTGGATGTGTAGTTGTTATCTAATATATTTTTTAGTCCTTGTTCCAACATAAACATCATTGCACTCTTACCTCTCACAGAGAAGGTGATGATGCAACAAAGTCATTGTGAAGCTATTTCCACATAAATCACTGCCATGGATGAACCAAATTGGCCCTCATGACTAAGGGGCCGTTTGGGGTATGATTAAAAGCAAAACATCCAGATTTTTTCATGAAATTCACCCATGTTTTTTCCATGATTAGATGTTTTGCTACACTGTAGCATCCAAGTTTTTTCCATATCCAGCTGAAACACCTCAAGACGTGTTTGAGGCTGGATATGGAAAAAACATTGATGCTACAATAGATGTCCAAAATCCACTGTGGATGTTTTGTATTAATCACGCCCCAAACGGCCCTTAAGGATGAAGGAACCCTTACGAGAGGAATAAACAAGACATTCATCTACTTAAAATAAAACTTTTAAAATGTTAACTCGTAAAATTTATAGCCTCGCCAAATAAAGGAGACGATCGAATAGATGACTTGAGGAAACTCCATGAAATTCACCCATCTCGAGGGGGAACAACAATCATCCTCGCCGCCACCATCAGCATTCTGCTAGCTAGTCAATGCAAGGCCGCCACCACCCGTCCAGGATTAGACTTCGTGGCTAGGGTTTTTCCAATGCAATTAATCCTTGCAATAAAGAACTTTGTACTTTAAAATTAGCAATGCAAAGTTCCATATTTCACTTACAAATAGAGGATTGTTGGTACGCTGATGTTCAGTCTTAGGGGCCAGCATATTTCAATTTTTTATGTTGTCCAGAAAAAATGTTAATTTTTATTGAATAGTGAAAACCCCAATTAATAGGAGAAGAAGATATTAAAAATCTATTTAAATTATACTCCCTCTGTTCCAAAATACTTTGTACATTTGAGAAAATTCTAATTTTTATTGGACCATGAAGCCCGCAAGGAAGTCACGCGATTTCTTCTCCCTGACGGGGTCTAACTCATATGCTCGTTCATGAACAAGTTCAAGTCAATCCTTCTAAGTCTCCTTCAATTTTGGAAAGAGGAAATCACGTGATTTGGCAAAACATACATAATATTTTAGAACAATAAATATTTCCAAACATGCATAATATTTTTGAACGGAGGGAGTATAAAGCATCTTATATGGGACTATCCTCTCTTCCGGATGGAGCATCTAAAACAGACGGAGAAAGTAATTATTCGTCCTTCCTGCAAGGTGCACGGTCCACTTTCGGCGTCTACTTTTATCATACTGCCGTGACCAAAGTCCAAAACTTCAAAAAGTTGGGAAACTTTTTTTCTGGACAACATTAAAAAATGAAAGTCCACTTATGAACTTCATTCATTGGGTTGGCCAATGCTTGATTATCTGCGATACCCGGCACCTTAACAAATCCTTCCAAAGCCTGATGACTGCTACTAGTGGAAGATAACTAAATGTGACAAACAGATAGTGGGCTGATCCTATAAACCAAATGGAAGCCACACCACCCGTTTTTTATATTTTGACTTGCCTAACTTTTTATTTTACGATGCCAACGTAAGACAGTTCAAGGTAGAAAGTGGGAGAGTCAAAGAGTTTGAACCAACCAATCCCAAAGAGTAGCAAAGTGCTATGCCATGACACTTCGGAGCTCATGCCCGTAAGTCCAAACGACATTGGCCTGCCAAAAGAAAAGATGGCCAGTAATCGAAACACTACGAGGTCCATGCATCCCAGCTCGTCGGCTATCCAAATCAATGATCTAGATAAAATTCCGGCAATTATGCAACGCCAATCTAGTACACAACGACACAAGTTCCGTGCCAGAGATTTTTCCTTTTAGTAAACGTTCCGAGGAGAATAGATTGCCATGAATTGCTCACTTTTCAGTATTCTTCACTTTTTCGGTCAATTGTTCTAGAGGCTATGCCGGCTCTATACCCGTTCAGCTAATAGCCTAATATAAATAGAGCAGTGCAGATACCATGTGCAGAAGGTTGGGAAGAGAGAAAAAATGGGGAAGTACGCATTCGTTGGCTTAGCTATCTTGTGTCTTGCGTCTGTTTCATCGAGTGCAAGGGTGACCCCAAGTTTCAAGGTGAAAGCTGTGAACCTGGGTGGCTGGCTTGTCACTGAAGGCTGGATTAAACCATCCTTGTTTGATGGCATACCCAATAATGATCTCCTGGTGAGCAACACCCTGATATGATTTTTTACATTATTTTGTTCACTTGTAATGATCTCCTGGTGAGTAACACCATGATATGATTTTTTACATTATTTTGTTCACTTGTTTTGTAGTTGGTTATATGATGAACTATTCCATTGATAGGACGGAACCAAACTCCAGTTTAAGTCCGTAACGGTGGGGAAATATCTTTGTGCTGAATTGGGAGGAGGAACCATTATCGTTGCCAATCGAACAAGTGCAGCCGGGTGGGAGGAATTCCGAGTAAGTTCTCAATTTCTCTGCTTGTTGTACGACAAGAGAAAGAGTACAGAAACTGATAATCTCACTTCCATGTCTAATGCAGCTGTGGAGGATTAATGAAACAAGTTTCCAGATGAGGGTCTTCAATAGGGAGTTTGTGGGGATCAAAAATGGAGGCCAAGGCATCAACGTGGTAGCCGAGTCCAATTCTCCTGGCAGGTGGGAAACTTTTGAGATTGTGAGGAAAGATGACGATAAAAACCGAGTTCGAATCAAAACACCAAATGGGTCATTCTTACAGGTGAAACTGATCATATTTTAATGTCTCTCTTCGTCTTCCTATTTTTGGCAGTCATGTTGCCATTGAGACTAAAACTACCTAAGTTGGAAACAGGTGAAAACAGAGGAATTGGTGACAGCTGATTATGGAGCTGAATCAAACTGGGGTGACGACGATCCATCAGTTTTTGTTATGACGGTTTCGACCTCTTTGCATGGCGAGTTTCAGATCACAAATGGGTATGGCCCGGAGAAAGCAAGGCAAGTATTGACGGTAAGCTTTATGACGAATAAGACAGAAGAAAATATCTCATAATTGGCTATGTTCCATGGAATATTTGATAGAACTTAAAGCAAAAGAGAGATCAGGCATACCTGTAGCCATTAGAACCTTCAGTGGACCGTATTAGGATGGCTAATGGTGTATTTATAACTAAACCAGGACACCACGGTTAAGAACCCTAAATCCTGATCGTCCATCCATAGGTCATCCAATGGTTCAGATCTGCAACTCAAAACCACAACTTAATGAGTATTTTGACTCAGGCTCATTACCCAGACAGTTCTAAAAGCCAAAACACTGTCAATTGAGATAATTGGACCACTTTATGTTTTATTACAAAAACAAGCCCAACATTCTCCCACTTGGCACAACTTCTCAATTGAGCCATATAAAGAAGAAAATCTCCCACTTTGCTCAATTAAACTAACCAAGTGGGTAAGGAAAACTTTAATAATGACTTTCATATGCGTATACAAAAAATTATAACCATACAAAATACCCTTCAAACGGTATGTGGTAACTTTATACTCAATCAAAATGTCATAATCGCATGAATCAAGGCGGTTACGTCCTCAGAGGAGAACATTCCCTTCAATGTATCACAATGCAACTAATTCATTTTGGTTGAGTGCTATATGTGGCAAAATATATTTATGAGTGAAGGCATGCTCCCACTCATTTTACAAATATTGTCTCATACTTTAAGTTCACTGAAAAATGAGACACACTGCGAGAAAAGAAACTGTAACTGCTATGATAAATGAGTAAAGTCCAGAAGTACATAAGCAAAATCAAATGCACGATGAGCTAATAAGACCCATATGATCCACATGACTCTTAAACAGAGAAGGGGGTAAGCCGATCAGCAACCATAAGCTCAGTGCCTATATCCTCAATAACAACTGTCCCTGCTTTAACACGATCCCGAACAACAAGATACTTGATGTCGATGTGCTTACTTCGACTTCCACTCTTGTTGTTCTTCGTGAAGAACACAGCAGCACTATTATCACAGAACATCTTTAACGGCCTACATATGAATCCATAATAGTAAGTCATGTGATAAGATTCATCAGCCAAGTAGCATGTGATGTGCCCTCATAATAAGCAATAAACTCTGCCTCCATAGTCGACGACGCTGTAAGGGTTTACTTGATACTTTTCTAAGAGACAGCACCGCCTGCCAAAAGGAAAATATAACCCGATGTCGACTTTTTCAAGTCAACACAACCAGCAAAGTCTGCATCTGTATATCCAACCAGTTCCAAATGATCAGAATGTCTGTATGTAAGCATGTAATCCTTCGTTCCTTGTAGATACCTCATAACCTTCTTTGCAGCTCTTCAATGATCCATCCCTGGATTTTGCTGGTATCTACTCAGCATTCCCATAGCAAAGGCAATATCAGGTCTTGTACAGACCTCCAAGTACATCATACTACCAACTGCCGAAGCATAAGGAATTTCCTTCATGCTTTCCAATTCCAAAGAATTCTTTAGACACTGGAACAAGCCAAATTTGTCACCCTTCACAATAAGGGCTGCACTAGGTGAGCAGTTTTTCATGTTAAAACGTTTCAGAACTTTATTGATATAGGCCTGTTGAGACAACCCAAAGATCCTTCTGGATCTATCACGATAGATCTCAATCCCTATGACACAGGATGCCTCTCCTAAATCTTTCATGTCAAAGTTCTGAGAAAGAAACTGCTTAGTCTTGTGCAACATCCCTAAGTCACTGCTTGCAAGTAGAATGTCATCAACATACAAGACCAGAAATGTGTAATGGCTCCCACTAACCTTAAAGTATATGCATTGATCAACAATGTTCTCCTTAAAACTAAATGAAGTAATAACATCGTTGAACTTCAAATACCACTGTCGGGAGGCCTGTTTCAGTCCGTATATTGACTTCTTGAGTCTACAAACCAGACGACTACCTTTATCTGAGGTGAAACCTTCAGGCTGAGTCATATATACCTCCTCCTCAAGATCCCCATTCAAGAACGTCGTCTTGACATCTATTTGATGTAACTCCAAGTCAAAATGAGCTACAAGAGCCAAAATAACTCTCAATGAATCCTTCGTAGAAACTGGAGAGAAGGTTTCATTATAGTCAACACCATCTTTCTGAAGAAAACCTTTGGCTACAAGCCGGGCCTTATATCTGTTAATGTTACCAAATTGATCTAATTTAGTCTTATAGACCCATTTGCAGCCAAGAGCCCTGGTGCCCTGCGGTAACTCTATTAGATCCCAGACTTGATTATCAGCCATAGATTTCATCTCGTCCTGCATGACATCATATCATTTGCTAGAGTTATTTCCAGACATGGCCTGTGAATATGTAAGAGGATCTTGAATGAGTCCAACATTCTCGTCAGACTCCTGGAGGTATACAACATAGTCAGAAGGGAGTGCAGGTTTCCTTACTCTTGAGGATTGTCGAAGTCCTATTTCATCAACAGGCGGAGGGGCCTGTGCAATAGGAACTTCAGCAACTTGATCCGGAGGTGAGAGTAGAGGGTGGATAGGCTGTTCTGGAATCACCATAGGTGATACAACATCTGATCCTCCACCAAAAGTGGGTATAATAACTGAAATCCGTATTTCCTCAAACACAATGTGTTGAGGAGAAATACTCCCACTGAAGTTGCCATACTCAAGAAAACGTGCATTCCGCACTTCGACTACTGTAGGGGTGTGAGATGGACAATAAAACCTATAACCCTTAGACCTTTCTGCATAGCCAATGAAAAAACCACTGACAGTCTTAGGGTCAAGCTTCTTCTCAAGTGGATTATACACTCTAACCTCAATAGGACAACCCCAAATGTACACATGATCTAAACTGGGTTTCCATCCATTCCATAGCTCAAAGGGTATTTTAGGAACGGCTTTAGATGGAACTCGATTTAAAATGTACACAGCTGTCTTTAAGGTTTCACTCCACATTTTGAGAGGAAGAGAGGAGTTACTAATCATACTCCTCACCATATCCATCAAAGTGCGATTCTTCCTTTCAGCAACACCATTTTGTTGTGGTGTGCCTGGTACTGTGTATTGTGCAACAATACTATGTTCCTTCTGGAATTGCGCAAATGGTCCAGGTTTTTGTTCACTCTCTGTGTACCTGTCATAGTATTCCCCTCCTCTGTCTAATCGAACAATTTTGATACTCAATCCAGATTGTTTCTCTACCCGCCTTATAAGTCTTGAAAGCATCAAATGCTTCATACTTTTCATTTAAGAGATAAAGATACATGTATCGTGTATGATCATCTATAAAGGTAATGAAATACCTTTGACCATTCAGATAGGGAGTACTAAACGGTCCACAGATATCAGTGTGTAGAGTGCCTAATTTCTCATCATGCCTCTTGGCACCCTTATAAGACTTGTTAGTCTGCTTTCTCTTTATGCAGTCTATACATGTCTCAAGATCAGTAAAGTCAAGAGTTTTTAAAACTCCTTTTACTAATCCCTTTAAGCGGTCAATGGAGATATGCCCCAAACACCTGTGCCATAACATAGAGGAGTTCTTTTTAATAACACTTCCTTGCACAGACATCATAGATTGTTCAAAGGAAACATCCAAAGAGAGTCTATATAGTCCATCAATCAAAGAACCAGAACCAATGGTGACTAAATCTTTAAGAATCAGAAATGAGGAATTCATAAACTGAAAATTAAAGCCATGAGGTACTAGTCTTGATACAAAAACTAAGTTTTTAGAAAAATTTGGAATATAGAAAACTCTTTCTAAATCTAAGGTGTATCCTGTATAGAGAACAAGTCTATATGTCCCCACACTTTCAACCTTCGAACACATCTTATTTCCAGAATAGATGTTGTGCTCCCCATCATTTGGTTTCCTTAGATTGAGAAACCCCTGCATGACAGTAGAAACATGGATTGTAGAACCGGAGTCAATCCACCATGTGTTATTATGATGAGAATCAACATAATTAGATTCATAACATACTAAAGACATGAAATTACCTCCTTTGTTAGCAAGCCACTTCTGATACTTAGGGCAACCTTTCTTCATGTGTCCTTTCTTCTTGCAGAAAAAACATTTGGTTTCCTTGGTGACACTAGTAGACTTTATTGGTACACCTTTACCAGCTTTCTTCTTAGGAGCACCATGATTTGCCTTCTTTTGTTCTTTATGAGAAACTAGATGGGCACTCTCTAGCTTCTCTTGCTTAAGTCTCCCTCTTCCTGTACACACATACTCAGAAGGTCATTAACTGACCACTGAGTGTTATGTGTGTTATAAGAGATCTTGAATGACCCATATGTTGCAGGTAAGGAGTTCAGAATGAAGTGGACCAAAAAATTGTCATCAATCTTTATTTTCATGTTATTCAACTGATTAGCAATATCACGCATCTGCATGATATGCTCTCTCACCCCTTTGTCATCTGTTAGCCTCATGGATGACAACTTGGACATTAAAGTGCTGGCCAAGGCTTTATCAGAACTTTTGAATTGAGCTTCAATAGCTTTCAAAAATTCTTGGGTTGTAGCGCATTCTGGGATTGATCCCTGAATGCTTTGATTTATGTGAGACCTCATGAGCATCATACTTAAGCGGTTAGACCACTCCCACTTTTCAAAAGATGCTACCTCACTTGACGTACTTTTTTCTGTAGGAGTGGTGGGTACATCCATACGAAACGCCAAATCCAAGTCCATACACCCTAATAGTAAAAGTAACTTTTCCTTCCAATCCTTAAAATTGTCCCCACATAATAACGGAAGGT
This sequence comes from Houttuynia cordata, assembly GCA_039654745.1. Classification (NCBI taxonomy): domain Eukaryota; kingdom Viridiplantae; phylum Streptophyta; class Magnoliopsida; order Piperales; family Saururaceae; genus Houttuynia; species Houttuynia cordata. The sequence goes on from CM077504.1 coordinate 27,985,074, forward strand.
GCTGATTAGGGTCAGAAATAAAAGACGGATAAGCTGTAATAAAGGAATAAATACATGCAAACATTAAAGAGGGCAAGAAACAATAACATAAGTATGAAAATAGCCAATGTTAAAATCATGTACTAAAATTAAAAACCTCCCTTTGGGCAAAAGTTGCAATCTGCATCAAATTTACTAAGCCGTATAGAAACAAATATTCATTTGTCTCATGATAAGGCTAGTGGGTTATACAGAAAACATTATAGGAAAAATCCCACATCTTTGGACATAGGGATTTACCCATGTTAAAATATATAACCCTCCACCCTATCCTAATTATGTAACGCTAACTACCACCTCCCTTTGGGGCTGGATGACAATCTTTGTTATATAATCAAAATTTGATGATAGCACAATATTTTTATGTATGTGAATCTATGCACCCCATGGTAGCATTCTATATGATTCACACGTTGACAAATAACTTAGGATGGTTTGGCCATTCCTAAATCATCTCAACGGACGTGGGAACTGAATTTGTGCTATTCATCTTTGTCAAATAACAAAATGAATGCAATTAATTATCAGACAATCATGCAATATCCATATACAAAATTGACTAGGGCATTAATGTCAATTTTGGCATCAGGCTTTTGGGACTCGGCCAGGGGATCCATCACCACACACCACAATTTAAAAGTATAGTCCAAAGTCCTTATACAATCCTTTAAAAAAAAAATACAAGGTGGAAGCTATAAGCCCCTGTAATAGAAAAATATACATTAATTCTTCATGACTGCATCCGCCTCTAGACGTCGTCCTTGAACTCTACTGTCGCTTACAATATGTATAATGTACACTTTCTCTCAAAATTACATAAGTCAACAATTTAAAAAAATTTGATAAAACATACTATTGCAATATAATCCCCTGATCGGCCCATATCATTAATAAAGCCTTAATCATGATAATTAAATCACATCCGTAACATACATGCAATCGTAACTGTATAAATATATATATACATATTTTTAATATGAACAGTGAACCAGAAATTAATATAACCTGAACCAAAAATATAAACATGAGACCGAACCAAAATAATAAGTCGGACCGGTCCGGTTTGCTTCAGATATTGGTCGGGTTCATTTTCTCAATCTGGACCCGACCAGTTTGGTCCGGTTCACTTCATAAATTTCTGCCTGGTTCAGTTCATGGGTCATCCTCTTCAATGAGGATGCCCTAAAACTTTATGGCGCTGGTGGCGGCAGAGTGCCACCGCCGCCGCTTCATCCTTCAGCGGCCATGGGCACCACCTCCGCCGCCATCTTCCTCCTTCAGCAGGCGGCGAGGCCACAACGGACGCCACCGCCTTCGCGACAGCATTCGCGACGGCGATCGGGTCCGCTAAAGCAGCGACGGCGATCCCTTGTGCGCAGCGGAGGCGCCCGGTAGGATCGAAGACAGGGGCAACGGCCGGAAGCCAGAGCGCGCCGAAAAAATCCGAAACCGGCGTGCGCTGACAGGTAATTTTTTTTTTTATTCTGATCCGTCGCCATAGTCGCCGGCGGCGGCCGAAAGGGCCGCCCTTTCTTTTATGGCGAGGCCGGCGGTGTATGGAGGGCCGACGTCCCCGCCCAACGTATGGCGGCGGCGGCTCCTGCCAAGGAATGTGCTGGCGAATCCGGCGCCGCCGCTGCGTCGGCCAGAACCCAACGCCTTGCGGCGGCAATCTGGCCAGTGCGATGAAAAAAAAAATTTCTTTTTATCCTCTGCTGGACTGTGCGAATGAATCCGCCGCCGCCGCTGCGTCGACCAGAGCCCAACGCCTGGTGACGGCGGCTCTGGCCGGTGCGTCTGCTCGCAGCGGCAGTGTCGGCCAGAGTCCAACGCCTGGCGGCGGCGGCGGCTCTGGCCGATGCATCTGCTGTCCGACGGCTGTCCGACGCGTATGCTCCGATCTAGCCTAGCTCGATACCAATTGATAGAACTTAAAGCAAAAGAGAGATCAGACATACCTGTAGCCATTAGAACCTTCAATGGAGTTTCTGGTTTAGAACTTGGCTGAGAGCAATCTCACTTAAGACACCGTATTATGATGGCTAATGGTGTATTTATAACTAAACTAGGATACCACTATTAAGAACCCTAGAATCTTGACCGTCCATCCATAGGTCATCCAATGATTCAGATCTGCTACTCAAAACTACAACTTAATGGGTATTCTGACTCAGGCCCATTACTCAGACAGTTCTAAAAGCCCAAAACACTGTCAATTGAGATAATTGGGCCACTTTATGTTTTATTATAAAAACAAGCCCAACAATATTTTTTAAAAGCAACGGCGTGCCTGAGATTGAAATACTTTCTATTTTGACCTGCCTTTTTCAAATAGCCATTGGGATATATGATGGCTTCCTTGAGGTGGAAAAAGAAGGCATTTCATACGATTTGACTTTGTTTATTGACTGGTTTACGCTGACTGGTTCATGAACTGATATGGTAATACAAGGAACATTGGGGAAGCTATATAGTGGAAGAGGACTTCAAGTTCATATCCCAAAATGGATTGAACACCGTCAGAATCCCTGTTGGATGGTGGATTGCGAGTGGTGATTCGCCTCCAAAGCCCTTTATTGATGGGTCTCTAAAAGCACTAGATAATGCCTTCATGTGGGCAGAGTAAAGTTGCATCTTTCCCCCACCATCTATCCAGTTATTCCAGCTCTACCAATTAAACTGATCGTTAAAACACTTCTGTATTTATTTTTTACACTGCAGAAAGTATAATTTGAAAGTCATTATTGATCTCCACGCGGCCCCGGGGTCTCAAAACGGATTTGAACACAGTGCATCAAGAGATGGCTTTCAGGATTGGGGTGAGACTGACCAAAACATTCAACAAACTGTTGCAGTAATCGAGTTTCTAACTAAAAGGTCTTCAATTCAATTTTTGTTTTAAAATAGCAAAAAATGAACCAATTATAGTACTAGCCATTAGTTTTAGGAAGAAAAATGTTAAATAAGTTGTTTTGACACTACAATCATGCGACCTAAAGGTATGCAAGGAGCCCCAGCTTCCTGGCAATGGAACTGATCAACGAGCCTTCTGCACCGGGGGTCTCCCTAGAGAACCTGAAGAAGTACTACCAGGCTGGTTACCAAGCAGTACGCCGGCACTCTCCGACGGCTTACGTCGTGATATCGAACCGGCTCGGGCCCTCCGATCCCACGGAGCTTCTCTCCTTTGCCAGCAGCCTCAGGGGCAGCGTCATCGACGTGCATTACTACAATTTGTTCAGTAGTGTGTTCGACAACATGTCCATGCAACATAACATAGATTTTGTGCAGAACAACAGGAGTGCAGACCTCAATGCTGTGACCTCTCCGAATGGGCAGTGGCCTCTCACCTTTGTTGGTAATTTATTGACAAAATTAATTTTAGCGTAATTCAGTAAAACAAGTTCAAAATTAAAAAGTGAGAGTGCACAATAACAGACGATAGTAAACTAATTTGCAGGGGAATGGGTTGCCGAATGGCAAGTGAGGTCGGCCACAAAGGAGGATTACCAGAAGTTTGCGGAGGCCCAGCTTCAAGTCTACGGCAGGGCCACGTTTGGATGGGCTTACTGGACCTTCAAAAACGTCAACAACCATTGGAGTATGAAATGGATGCTTGAAAACGGCTACATTAGTTTGTAACCTGTTTTCACATGGAAAATGATAATGCAGAAGGAACTCTCTTCTAGAGCGAGAAGGGGAGAAGGGCTGCTAATTTGTGTTTAATAAAGATGGAGGTCACTGTTGTCAGCTCAGTTAACCATTTTAATTTTCTTTTTGTTTTTGGCAATTGATATTACATGTGTTAGATTAAAGACTCCCATTAAATGGGTCATAAGTCAAATTGCTGTCACCTATACTTCTTGCAATGTCCAAATTTTGGCAGTCCACAGAGTTCGTTATCTTCATTATTAGAGCACATTTACATACCAAGATCTAAATCTGGCTTATCTGGTGATTGACCATAACATAAGGTACAATTAAATAGAAAGAACAGATAACGCTACACGACATGACAGAAATTAGGAAGAAAAAAACAGGTTCGCTCTACATGAACTTCATTCAAAATTGTCACAACCATATGGCTTTTTATGATGCAAACTGCTAAGGCAACATATAATAGGATAGGAGTCTCAGAGACTTGCTCTTGGTGTCTCTCTCCGTTTTGACATAAAGTGGTTGCCTATAAATATGGTTCAGGAAGTGTCCCGTGCAGCTAAGGAAGAAAGGAGAATTAGGCCGTTAGATCCTGCTTAATTTATATTTAAGCTTGTTAAGTGCTTAAGAAACTTCTGCCTTTCTATAAAACCATTAGACTAATGGCGCAGTTGAAAATTGGAAGTGCCATTTATCTGAGCCAAGGATCGACGGTTCCCAGGCCCAGCTGATGAAGGATGTCTTGGTAGACATCCTATGGGCAGACCAAAGCTTTCATGTGAGGAATCAACTCTTAATTTAGAAATTAAGAATTTAACTCCTACTAACCAATACATAGGTTATACAATTTCTTTTCTTAAAATAAAAGAAATTATCTAATTAATATCTCTGCGGTTAGATTTAAAAACCTCTACTAGGGAGTAACATCATACAATAGGGATAAATTTAACACAAGACAGCAAACTATTGCTCTAAGCCATTGAGCTTCCACTAACTGCTCACAATTTGTGATGTGATGAGCAACTTCGTTTGTAGTTCGGGAACACGAGAAAACGATACTGGAGAACTTGTTAATGTCTTCCAAGGCTTTGTTTTGCCAGATTTTTCGTCCTGGAAAACCTTTTTTGGCAAACTTTTAACTAAACAATAAACTGAAGCATTAGACCAATTGTTGAACAAATGTTTCTAAAGTTCTTGTTTATAGGATCTTATAAGAACCTTAGAAACATCATAATAGAGCATCATTATGATTGAAAACATAATTGATTCTATGAAGCTTTTTGCTACCACAAAATTTCCTTGTGGGCTGAACGAATCTGGGTTTCTGCGTGTCCTAAATGACGCTCTTAACTTTATGAAAAATGTAAGCATTCAATCGTTGTAGGCATAGAGAGGACCAAATCCCTTGTTTCCATAAGGTGATCACTAGATAATGTCCAATGCAGTTGAGAAAGAAAGGAGAATTAGGCAGCGAGATTCTGCTTAATTTCTCTCCAGGCTTGTTAGGAGCCTAAGACTAGATTAACCCCTTCTGCTCTTCTCTAAAAACATTGGACCAACTATGCAGTTGAAAGTGCCACGAATGTGAGCCCAGGTTCGACGGCTCCTAGGCCCAGATGACGATTTCTTGGTGGACATCCTATGGGCAGACCAAAACTTACATATGAGGAATAATCTCTAGATCTAGAAATTAAGCACGTATCTACTACTAACCAATACATGATTATACATTCTATAAAAAAATACATAGTTTATACAATTTCCCTTTTTCATAAAAGAAATTATCTCATTATTATCTCCCCAGTTGGTTATAAAAACCTCTACTAGGGAGTAGCATCGTACAATGGAGAAAAATTTAAACACAAGATGGCAAACTATTGCTCCAAGCCATTGAGCTTCCACTACCTGCTCAAGCCTGGCGATGTGATGAGCAACTTCGTTTGCAGCTCTAGGACACGAGAAAACGATGCCGGAGAACTTGTTGATGTCTTCAAAGGCATTGTTTGCCAGGTTTTTCATCCCGAAAAACCTTCTTGCCAAGCTTTGAACGGATCAATAAACCGAAGCATTAAACCAATTGTTAAACATAATTGATTCTACGAAGCTTCATGACGAAATTCCCTTGTGGACTAAATGAATCTGGGTTTCTCTCTCCTGCTTTTCCTAAATGACGTCCTTAATGAAATCATAGCATTCAATCGTTGTAGGCAGAGACAGCCAAATCTCTTGCTTCCATAAGATAACCACTTCATTCTAGGGCAAAAAAAATAAGATAACCTCTTCCATCGCGGTTATAACTTCCTTGTTCTATACCAATGAGGACTAAGATATTAATCCGTTCATTAACCTTTTGACTCTCAATTTAAGGCCATTAAAAAGCTTTATACGATAGGCTAACATGATTATCTTCGGTACCCAATGGTTTGAAAAGAGACCCAATGGTTTGAAAAGAGAAGCCATACCCACGTTTTGAATCTCGATTTGCCTACCATTTTATTTTACGAAGCCAACGTAAGAGAGTTCATGATAAGTGGGCCAAACTCAAAGGGTTTAAACCAACCAATCCGAAAGAGTACCTAAGTGCTCTGCCGTGCATGACTGATGACACTTCGGAGGTCATGCCCCAAAGTCCAAACCCCATTGACTCGCCAAAAGAAAAGTTGTCCATTTGGGCCAAACCCCATTGACCGCCAAAATAAAAGTTGTCATTTTGGGTCAAACCCCATTGATCCGCCAAAATAAAAACTGTCCAGTAATTGGCCACTTTGTGGTCCATCCAAGCTGGGCTATCCAAACTAAAAATCGAGATAAAAATTCCCTAACTCAGCAACGCCAATCTAGAAACATAACGGGTAACAACTAACAACACAATTTCCTGAAACAGTTTTTTTTCCTTCAAATGTTCTGTGTCACAGACGATCGCAAAAAAATTGATCACTGTTTTCGTACTCTTGACATTCACGGTCAATTATTGCGGAGGCTATATATGCCGCCACCATACCCCCGGTTCAGCTTAACTAGAGCAGATATCACCCATAGATAGGCTGAGAACAAAAAAATGGAGATATGCACTCCTTGGCTTGGCTATTTTGTTTATTGCCTCTGTTTCATTGAGTGCAGGTGCGACCTAAACTTTCAAGGTGAAAGCTGTGAACCTGGATGGCTGGCTTGTCACAGAAGGCTGGATTAAACCATCCTTGTTTGATGGAATACCCAATAATGATCTCCTGGTGAGCACAACTCCGATGGACATGCCTTTCTTCCATAATTGTTTTTTGGTTCTTTTGTACACTTCTATTTCTAATCATGAGCTGGTCATAAACTGGGTCATTGATAGGACGGAACCGAACTCAGTTTTTGGTCTGTAACGGTGGGGTAATATCTTTCTGCTGAATCCGGAGGAGGTACCAATATCATTGCCAATCGACCAAGTGCTTCCGGGTGGGAGCTATTCCGAGTAAGTTCCTAATCTCTATCCTCTCTTGTTTGTACGACAAAAGACTAGAAACTGATAATCTCACTTCCATGTCTAATGCAGCTGTGGAGGATTAGTGAAACGAATTTTCAGATGAGGGTCTTCAATAGAAAGTTTGTGGGGATCGAAAATGGAGGCCAAGGCATCAACGTGGTAGCCGAGTCCAAGTCTCCCGGCAGATGGGAAACTTTTTAGATTGTGAGGAAAGATGACGATAAAAACCGAGTTTGAATCAAAGCGCCAAATGAGTCGTTCTTACAGGTGAAACTCACCATATATTAACGTTCCTCCTCGTCTTCCTTTTCCCCCCTATTTTTGGCAATCATGTTACCACCAAAATTGTAGCCATGTAAGTTGGAATCAGTTGAAAACAGAGGGATTGGCGACTGCTGATTATGGAGCTGAATCAAACTGGGGCGACGATGATCCATCAGTTTTCGTTATGACGGTTAAGTGCACCATGCGAGGCGAGTATCAGATCACAAATGGGTATGGCCCGGAGAAAGCAAAGGATGTTATGATGGTAAGGTTAATGATGAATCAGACAGAAGTCTCACCATCAGGATAAAGAAGTGCACGTTTGAGACTGAATAACCTCATCATGCTTACAGGTCTGAGCTGTGGCCTATAGTAATAAGCAAAGTTTTTTAGTTCCTTATATAACTGAATACTTTCTGTTTGACCTGACTTTACTCATATAGCCATTGGTTGGGATACGCAAATTCAATTTCGGAATTTCTTGTTTTTTAACTGGTTTACTCAAGCTGGTTCATGAACTGATATAGTAATGCCAGAAACACTGGGGAAGCTTTATAGTGGAAGATGACTTCAAGTTCATCCACGATAAAGGATTGAACGCCGTCAGAATCCCCATTGGATGGTGGATTGCAAGAGATCCCACGCCTCCACAGCCCTTTGTTGCTGGTTCTCTAACACCACTAGATAATGCCTTCCAGTGGGCAGAGTAAGTTGCAGCTTTTACACACACATATCAAGCTCTACCAGTTGCACTGATACTTAAAAACACTTGTGTATGATTTGCACTTTGCAATGCAGAATGTATGGCTTAAAAGTCATTATCGATCTCCACGCGGCCCCGGAATCTCATAACAGAATTCGACCATAGTGTATCAAGAGATGGCATTCAGGAATGGGGTCAGACTGCCCTGCCCAAAACATTCAAGAAACTGTTGCCGTAATCGAGTTTCTAACTGAAAGGTCTTGAATTGAAATTTAAGGAAAAAATTGGAACCAATTATAGTATTAGCCATTGGTTGTAGGGACAAAGAAGCTTTTTTTATAGGGGAAAAAATCTTAATCAAGCTGTTTTGACACTGCAATGAATGCAACATAAAGTTGTGCAAGGAGCCCTAGCCACCTAGCCATGGAACTGATCAACGAGCCTTATGCACCAGGGGTAGCCCTAGAAAGCCTGAAGAAGTACTACCAGGACGGTTACCAAGCAGTACGGCGGCACTCTTCGACAGCTTACGTCGTCATGTCAAACCGGCTTGGACCATCTAACCCTCCATGGAACTTCTCTCCTTTTACAGCAGAGTCAGATGCAGCGTCATCAACGTGCATTACTACAACTTGTACAGTAATGAGTTCAACAGCATGTCCGTGCAACAAAACATAGATTTTGTGCAGAACACCAGGAGTGCACGACTCAATGCTGTGACCTCACCTAATGGGTAAGGCTGTTCGCGGACAGCCATGTCCGCGCCATAAAAGAGCTATCTGTGAATTTTGGCCACGGACACGGCCAAGGGTCTTCGGACAACCGTCTGTCCGAGGACCGAGGAGGCTGCAGGGAAGGCAAGGCACGGAGGGGGGGGGGGGGGGGGGGCAGCGGGCGACGGCCATGGCCGGGATAGGAAGAAGGAGGGGTGGCGGCCATCAACCCCCGGCAAAGCCCCATCCCCCCCACCCTCAGTCTGCCTCACTGCAACAGCAGCAGGTTGTAGCGGCGACGAGGGCGGGGGAACGACGATGTGGGGCACGAGGAAAGGCGCCTTTTTTACTTCGGTAGGCGACGACGGAGGTGGCAACGGAGGAGGCGTCTACTGAAGGACAAGTCGCCAGCTGAGCGGGGTTGGTTCGGTCGACCAACGAGGATGACCAAGTGAGCGGCGGCACCCCATTTCCCCCACTCTCAGCCTGCCAGGTTGCAGCGGCGATGGGGGCAGGGGAATGACGACGCGGGGCACGAGGAAAGACGCCTTTTTTACTTCGGTAGGCGGTGACGGAGGAGGCGTTGAAGGACCTATCGCCAGCTGAGCGGGGTTGATTCGATCGACCAGGGTCAGCGAGAAAGGCCATGGGAGCAACGGCCGTGGCCAAGGCAGGAGGAAGGAGGGGCGGCGACATAGTGGGAAAAATGACTCGAATGCAGAGTGGGGAAAGCCATCGCCGCTGCAACAGCAGTAGGTTGCAGCGGCGACGAGGGCTTGGAGGAATGGTAGGGGAGGGCTGAGCTGGACACATAATCTATGGAAGAGAGGGGGAAAGAGCGTACAAGAGAGGCAGTAGAGATGGCTGGGAGAGAGAGGAGAGATAGAAGGGACAGGTGGTTGATGTCTGACATGACAGGAGAGAGGGGCTCGAATTAATGTGCCACTTAACACAAAATCCAAATTACGATAATATAACAGGATTGAAAAAAACGTATTTTGTCCGTGTCCGGACACGGCCAGTAGAGTGGCGGACAGTTCTTCACGGACACGGACGCGAACAACATCTATCCGAGGTTTGTCCGGTCCGAGAACACCCCTACTAATGGGCAGTGGCCTCTCACCTTTGTTGGTAATTTATTGACAAAATTAATTTTAGCGTAATTCAGTAAAACAAGTTCAAAATTAAAAAGTGAGACTGCACAATAACAGACGATAGAAAACAAATTTGAAGGGGAGTGGGTAGCAGAATGGCAAGTGAAGTCGGCCAGAAAAGAGGATTACCAGAAGTTTGCGGAGGCCCAGCTTCAAGTCTACGGCAAAGCCACATTTGGATGGAAAATGTTTTAGTGACCAAGTTTGAAGGTCAGATTAAGTGACCAAGGTGGCATGGGGTCATTTAATCTGGTCCTCAAACTTGGTCACGCTAGACGCCCTCCATTTGGATGGGCTTACTGGACTTTCAAATTCGTCAAATGGAGTATGAAATGGATGCTTGAAAACGACTACATAGATCTTCCCACGGAAAATGATAATGCTGTTACAAGCGCATGCTGAAGAACTCTTCTAGAGAAAGAAGTGCTACTACATTGTTTGTAATAAAAGTGGAGGTTACTGTTGTAAGTGGAAGATAACCAAGTGTCCCAAAAGCTTGAGCGGTTAGGAAATGAAAATATTTATTTATTTATTGTATATTCTCACAGTCGGCTCTGTTGACCATTTTAATTTTTGGTTTTTGGCAATTTGTATTCCACGTGTTAGATTACAAACGCTTATTAAATGTGTCATAAATCAAGTTGCTGTCACTTATACTTCTTGCAATGTCAATTTTTTATAGTTCACATTTAGTTATCTTCATAATTTCATAATTATAATCATAATCAAGTAGCGCATTTTCCCAACTATTTGGGGTCGGCGACACGGATCTTACTCCTCCATTCCAGCCTGTTTTGGACTACCTCTTTTGTAAGAGATAGTAAAGTCAAATCCTTTCTTATTAACTCTATCCAAGTTCTCTTGGGTCTCCCTCTTCCTCTTTTAGCATCGTTTACATATATCCCTTCTAATATTCTCACAGGGGCATCTAAAGGTCTTCTTTGCATATGCCCATACGAACGCAACCTACATTCCCTCAGCTTCTCCCTTAAAGGCACTACTCCTAGGCTCTCACGAATATATCTATTTCTAATCCTATCTCTCCTAGTTATCTTCATAATTTGATCACATTAATATATGGACAGTGATAACCCTACATCAGTTTTCCTACATCACTGAAAACTGATGTATAAATATCATTTTCCTATCTAAAACCTGGGTCATCTGGTAGATAAACCTCACATAAGGAATATTATGCTTTTATGGAATCACATAAGGTACATTAATGTAAAGAACTGATAATGCTAAACCACATGACAAGTAGCAGGAAGAAAAAACAAGCTCGCACTATATAATTGATTGGAGCGGCAAGACTTAGCATAATTACCTGTATATTGACACAATTGTTGTTGAATGAAACTCAATAAGACATCATTTACTTGGTGGTTATCTTGCAGGTGTCTCATTCCACAAATTTCAGCAGCACCATGCATAATAGTAGATAAGAAATCAGAAGCTTACTAACCATTCAACAAGTAAGTGCATCAACAATGAAACAATGATATTAGTTTTGACAAGAAAAATTGCAGAGAACTAACTTTTTTCCTCTGAAAAACCTAAAAACACAACAAAAACTCGGTTCACTGGCAACCAAAAAAACTACTTACAAGACAACATCAACAAGGCGCAGATGAATAAACCTAAAATTGAGAGAAACAATTCAAGAGAGAGAACAAGTATTCTCAATTAGTTTGTTTCTAACAAGATGTTGAGGGTCCATTATATAAACACCTGAGATACAATTTTCCAAAGGTTCTCATGAGTACTCAAAACAAGCAATTCTTCCAAATACATCATTTCTGAATTATGCGTCCCATGGCAATCCAGTACAACCTGCTAACTTCCGATACCTTCACATTCACCCAACACCAAACAAAAGCCTGTGGCAGAAAATAATTTATCACCCATAAAGCTGAAAGCTTAACTTTGAAGAAAGACAGTATCATGCAGTAGAACTGAACTAAGTAAAAGTGCATTCGACAAGGAAAATGTTCAACAGACCTAACCCTGAATGAAAATCTAGAAACAAGCATACTCTAGGAGAAGAAAACAACAATGCATATAGAACAACTTAATCAGTTAATCCTAAATTAGTAGCTATATTCAAACCAGCTATTTCGCCTACCAACTAAACCATGAAACAGTCAGGCTTTACAAGCACACACATAGATCACACAGCACAATGGCAAAACTATAGTACAACCATCTCCAATAACTTAGAGATATCACAAAGGAAATACTTGGCATAAATGAAATGGAATCTCACCTACTTTGTATCACAAACACAAACCAAATGTGTATCGCTGACCGTCATCCTTCACAATTTACTTAGAAACCAAGAGCATCTCCGGCTTCTTTGGCTTGCTGGGGGTGCTGGGATTTGAAACTGCTGGTGTACCAGTTGCATTGACCTCCTTGGCCGCGGACCTTGTTGACTTATCCAGATGTATCAAGCTCCTCGTGGCCAAAATAGACTGGGGAACCAAGTCGTGCATAGACCGTGCGTACAAGCTCCGGACCGCCAATGCTGCGGCATCCTTCACGTCCTGGCCGCTCATCGGTGCAAGTAGGCAGTGCCCGAGAATCCTCAGCAAGGGCTGCAGCAATTCCCACGGAAGCGGAATTCTTGCGCCCCTTTTCGAGTCCTCCGCCGCCTCATCTTCTACTTCCTCCAGCGTTTGTTCACAGTCCTCGATTTCCAAATTCCTCATATTGTCCTCGACACCCTCGACCCCATTATCAGAGATCAAATTCGCTACCTCCACGGAGTTCCCAATGTCTTCCCGATCAAATTCATTGCGGCAAGGGCAATTCTGGCCGGCCCACGCCGCGGCGAACTCGCAAAGATCGAGCTTGGACCAGTCAGGCATGTGAGCGATCTTCTTGTAGTAGCATTCAAGTCCGACGCCAACGATGCAGGCGCGCTTGGTGGACTTCACCGCGAGATGCGGCTCAAGAGGTTCCGAAACGACGGCGACAGAAGGAGTAGCGGAGGAGGAGGAGGAGGAGGAAGAAGAAGGTGATCGAGGGGAATGGTAGAGCGACGCCTGTGAGAGGTCAGGGATGGAGATAAGCAGAGGCTTTCCATTTCGGAGCTTGACCTCGGCGGAGTAGATGACAAGGAGGACGGCCTCGAAGCCAGCGAGGGAAGGCGAGGCGGTGGAGGGTCGGAAGATACGGGAGAGGTAGAGGCCAGAGAGTAAGGGAAGGAAGGAGAGGACGACCAGGCGGAGATCGGCATCGCCGGAGAGGAAGGTGTCGTAGAGCCACTGGCAGAGGGGGTCGGCGCCGGAGCCAGAGGAAGGAGAAGAAAGGGCGGCGGAGAGGGCGGAAGAGGCGAGGGGGGAGCGTAGGAGGGAGAGGGCGGGACGGTCGGAGTCGGCTAGGGCGGAGAGGGAGGGGGCGGAGAGGATGGCGGCGAGGGCCTGGATGCGGGCTCGGGCCTTGGAGATGGACTCCCACCAGGAGGGGTTGGTGCTGGTGGAGCCGCCGCCGGGGTAGTGGTTGGCGGCGGAGGCGGGGGAGGAGGAGGCCGGAGGCGGATGCGGGACGGCCTGGATCTCCATCGAGGTTTTTTTCCGGGCGGGGAGACCTGTGTCGTCAGCCGTCACTTTTCACGAGACGCCTTGACGGGGTTTTTAAACGGGCCTTGACATCGACGATGGGCTTTCATGCTCTTTTAGGTGAACAAAATTTTGCAACCACGGTCCACGTACCAGGCCCAGGCCCAATAAATTCGAAGTCCGTAGCTTACACCCTGCCTCTCCAACTTCCTCTTCAGCTTCACTTCGAATATGCTAAAAGAGGCCCAATAAAAAGTTGAAACAAAAACACACGTTTTTTATAAGAACAAAAATACGGGTTTTAAAGAAGTAAAAAATTCACATTTTTGTTTTCTACTATACCATCTAATATGCGTATTATTAAAAAACGTGATTTTTGCATATTTTCACTTTTTTTGCGTACTGCACGCACAAAAACGCATATCTTTCCCTTTTTACGTGTGTTATTTCTCATCGTATGTGGCCTATTATTGAAAAAATAACTTTCATAGAATTTTATATTTATTTCTTATTTGTTCGAATATAAAAAATATATTATTTCTTCGTACTTTCACATCTTTTTCCCGTATTTTCAGCTTTTTGCACTTTTTCATACATCTATCATCGCTTGCCATACGGCCCATACCCTTACTTCGTTACATAAAGTTTGAATCATTGCAGCGAGCTGGTGTACATGGTGGACGTACATGAGCAGAGACGCATGTTTACTCTCTCTCTCTTTTTTTTTACAATAAGAAGCCTTCGAATCGAATCAACACGGGCGGTTTGGGTGGGAGACATGAGTGATAGATTCCTCACCCTCAATGACAAGCATTGAAGTGATATGCCATGTTTACTCGTGGGTGACCCCCCGAATTCACGATATGGAACGAGACCCATTCATCAAATTCAATTCTTGCCTGCCTTATCATAAGAATGAAGTAAAGGATGTCACCACTGCCTTGTATTTCTCCATATGGAATGACCATGGAAGCTGAAAATAACCTTCAGCAGGAACAATTCAGGCAGCTTCTCTCTAAAGCTGAGTAAAAGATGATTTTTACTTAAGTACCTCTCATGCTGCGCGAAGGGGCAGGCCTGATCGAGCTTCAGTCCTAGGAGCCACTTCCGCATCCAATCGGAATGCGATGAAGCTTGAAGCTGGATGAATCAAGCCTGAAGCTCCCCCAATCCAAACCGCGCAAAACAACCTTTTTTTCTCGCATGTTATAAGCACTTTTTGTCTATTGCCTTCATTTTATGAGGTCCATCTACTTTTGATTTTTGGTAAGTATGTTAAGTATTTTTCTTAATGAAAAAGTATACAAGTCGTAGGAATATTATACTTCATAGATCATACCAACAATTATTTGGCACACGAGGCAATTATTGAGATTATAGCAAGTCAGATGGAGTGTTTTTTAGAAAAAACAAGTTGACCCACAATCCTACATTGGATCCACCTCATAATTTGGAAATAGTGGATCCCACTCTTTAATTCCTTTACATTAAAAAAAGAAAATAAGTTAATTTGGGCTCTCCACAATTACGAGTACTATCCCAGTTGTCTATTGTCGCCATCAGCTGAGTTCGCAATGTCTCTTCCTTTTTATACATGCAGTGTCTCTTCTTCATCCCAAAAAGTCTCAAAGAAAAATAGGAAAGTACGAGCGATCTTAAAAAACAGAAAATGTGCTACAAAGATAAATTATATAATTGGAGAATGCCGTCATTAGCCAATCAAAGTTACGTCTACTCCTAGTTATTAATCATGAGGGATCGAGTCTTGTGATATCACAACAGTTTCAGTGACATCAGTAATAGTAGAGAGATCAATAAAAAAGTAGAGATTAGCAAACCAAAAGAAAAGTAATAATATTATATAAAAAATGTAATAGTGGAGCTGTTTGAGCCTTTTTACAAACAAAAATGAATGAGTCTAAACGGCCGTTTGGGGCGTGATAAAAAGCAAAATATCAACTCGTAGATGTTTTATTTCATTATTCATTTTATGTTTTTTTCACTTTCAGCTGAAACACGTCCTGGTGTTTCAGCCTGAAAAAAAACCTAAATACTACAATGGAAGTGAAATATCCACTGTAAAAAAAATAAATGAGTCTAGTGGTTTTGCTATCATGAGTCTCATGACCCATGTAATAAATCTAGTTGGGGACCTGGGGTGGGGGTTAAGACCTTTAAGTGGAGAGCAAATGATGAATTGGTATTTATGTTTTATGATACATAATTGGTGTTTATGTTGCCACTTAATTATCTCATGTTCTCGCTTACTGCTTTAAGTAAAACAGATTGATAAATGTAACCCGTCCATCCAGTGAAGCTCGTGTAGATTTGAAAAAACTGCTGCTCCAACGTTACATGGTTGGAAAACACCCAAAGAGGGGGAAAACTTTGTTTTTTTTGTGTGGGCACCATACATCAATAAAATCGCTTATTTAATAGTGGATCAAGGCAAATTTTTTGCAATTGGTCTAATTAAGGGTGCGTTTGGGAGGCCGCTTTAGAACAAATCATGTTTGAGAGATAAATTTTGTACAAAAGCTATTTTGTTATAAGAAAAGCTATTTTTTCATAAGAAAAGCTATTTTTTCTTGAAACTTAGTCTTATTCCGTTTTTATAAAATCCTTTCAAGATGAGATTTTGTATAAAAGTGGCTTTAATGTGGAGAATAATGTAGAAATGACTCTATTTGTCCCTCTCACATTAAATGGATGGAGGAATTTTATTCTTTCTTTTTCTCGTGAAGAATAAAATCGTTACATGAGACATTTATTCTATATACAAAATCAGCTCCATCTAAATTCTCGTGAAGGATAAAATCAATACATGAGACATTTATTCTATATACAAAATCAGCTCCATCTAAATAGGCTTTAAGAGTTGACTTTTGACAAAATGGTTTTAGAGTTGGGCATTACCATACATGTCACAATTTAGCTTTGTTATAACAAAGACGATTTTATCGAAAAGTCATTTTTTTAAAAAGCAAAAATGGTTGCCAAATGCACTTGTGGTCCATGCATTTTTGCAATCGTCTCATCTAATACTGCCCAGAGGGAATATTAGAAAGGGCTGCGATTTGCGGTGCCCTCTCCTTTTGACTAATGGTAATTATTAATTGAAATCTGTGTATCCTCTGATTAAATCACATCTGGGCACTGCCTAACGTTTTGCAAATTGTCTTTGGCATCTTAAAGTTCGCAAAGTGTTCAATGTTTGACATTGCCCACTTATGGACCTTTTCATTTGGGTATACCAAGAAGAAATGCAAATTACGCATAGCGTTGTTCTTGTTTTTTTTGCAGGGGTTAGAACATTTAATTACTAGGGATAAGTAAAAGCTGGACAAGGGTTCCTCCGGCCGGAATTATTATCATCATATAGTAATAATAATTCTAGACGGAGGGAGTATTTAATATTGCTTTCTGCTTAGGTTAAAAAGGTCGGTATGATACCCGTGGTTCCTCTACAACCTGATTGAAACCTCATTTTTGGTTCTATCCTAACTGCAACCTCAGCTACATAAATATTCTAGTCTTAATGGAGCTTCTACCTCTCTAAATCTAATCAACTTACTCTCAACTGTTTGATTAGAAGGCAAAGGATTTGCTCTGTGAGGCACTCACACAGCAGCCTGAAAAAACCAACCTGCCCACAAATTTTGAGGTGTTTCTCTTATTAGTGCCTCACACTAGAGCCCCACAGGATATGAAGCCCAGCGGAAAAGCTGATTTTTTTGTTTCACTTTGAAATTGTCAAGGGCATTTTTATCTTTTTAACTAAGTCACCCCAATAATAATGCTATATGTGTTAGAGGAAAGGAAAGTAACATCATCAATTATATATATATATATAGGACTGTTTATATGAGTTCATTCTTTCATAAAGAGGATGAGGCTAAAACAGGGAAACTAATCTAACCTAGACCCCTTAATTAAGGATACCTTAGTCCGGCTCCGAATCTAAAACTTCTCCCTCTACACTGGAGTTTTTTAGACCACACCAAATGGGCAGGAAAAAGTGCACACAGTTAGAGACTCTACCATGTGGTAATTTTTATGTGTAGGAAGCACTGTTGGACGCCTTTTATTTGGACTGCAATGACCATCTACCAGTCCCACGGGGGTCTAGAAGAGCTTTTTTTTTTGCGAATTTGGGATCAAGTACGTTTCAAACATATATTTATGAATTAAGTACCTAATTGGTAAATTTATATTTTATGATACTCATAATAATGTCGGGTAGATTGTATGATTATGTAGCATTATGACACTAGACAATGCAAAAGCTAATTTTTCGTACCAATAAAATAGGGTCATGAAGCTCTTTCCCCCACCCCCCCTCAATGCCTCTAGGACAATGTGAATAACCATCTTCCTTCAAAGTAGGGGCTAATGACATCTTATTCATTGATTGTTGCTGGACAGGCTGATCAAATTTATAATTTTTGTTTGGTAAAAAGAGAAGAACTTGCGCACTTGCATCATTTTTTGTCTATTTTTGGTTCTGATGAAAGATTAACACTCTTATATATGGAAAATCTTAAAAGGTTACTCTCTGCGATCATTTTTAATCAAGACCGACACTTAAATTATCATTTTATTGAGATGTGGAGCCTATAGTAAAAAAGTGAGCGACCCTTCCTTTCTGAGCCAATCGAGTGAGCTTGCTTTAAACTAGGCTGGTTAGCCCTCTTTTTTGTCTCCTCGGAAATCCCCCTCATCTAATTTTGGTACATATATTTATATAATTATCTTAATTAAATGTGGTCGGAGGGAATACATTTTTTTTTTCTTCTTCTTTCGTTGATTGATGAAAGAAAACTTGCATATTAATGTACAACTCCTGACTTTAAATTGGGCCCAATTCAGAAACAGTGCTATAAAGAAGATTACAAGTGGCTGACGTGGGTCTACAGGGACAAGACACAAAGAGGACGGTCCGGATTCATCCCTCTTAACTCTTTCCTTTTTCACCACTCTCCTTCCACTAACTACCCCCTCCCTTCCCTCCTCTATAATTTGCCTTCCCCTCCAATCTCTCTCGCTCCCCCTTCCTCCCCACTTCTCTTCTCATACTTTCCAGTCTTTCCACCTATCCTTGCTAGCAAAGAAGGGATTTCCCAGTGGGGAAGCAAGCTGAGGGAGAAGGGGGACTGACTAACAAGTAATCATTCATTATGTTGCTGGGGAAGCGTCCGAGGCCTCCTATGAGGAGGACGACCAGCATGACCGAGTTCACCTTCGACATAGTCCCCATGGAGGCCCCAGCCCAGCCCTCTTTCCAGAGTGGCTGTTTCCCAACCAGAGACCGCCAGTCTGCCGGAGCGGGCGACAGGAGGTACCCCGGGGGTGCACCTGAGGGGTACTACGACCCCAGTTTATTGTCTGGCGCTTCTCCCAGAAATCACCGGAGGAACTCGGCTAATTTCCTGGAGACTCCGAACTTCTTGAAGGCTTGTGGCTTCTGCCGGCGTCGCCTCATTCCCGGCAAGGATATTTACATGTACAGGTACTTCTCTCTCTCTCTCTCTCTCTCTCTCTCTCTCTCTCTCTCTCTCTCTCTCTCTCTCTCTCTCTCTTTTAGATCGTGTCAGTAGTTTTAGCATTTTTATGAAAATTTTGTACATGCTACTTGTGCATGGAATTTTTATGATTAGTGATCTGCTTTGTATTTCAGGGGGGACACAGCGTTCTGTAGTTCAGAGTGCAGGCAGCACCAAATGAATCAAGATGAGAGGAAAGAGAAGTGCTCTTTGGCTTCTGTTAAGAAGGAGGGTTCTTCGAAATCGGGATCTGAAGGTTCAAGCAAAGAAGAAACTGTGGCAGCTGCTTGAAAAACATTTGAGAGCGCCATTGAACGCGGCTTCATTATATTGCTGTGTATCTATCAAGAAAGAAAGCTGATATCATTTGTTTTTGTATGACAAAATTATGAAAAAGCTTTTGAACTCCTGTTGGGTCAAGAGTTTTATTTGTAAAACTGCAGTTGCAAAGGTCACCTGATCGTTTTCAGCAACCTGTAGTTCTAAAATTTTCTACTTAAAATTTTCCGCTTCTCTAATCTCTGGATTATAGAGAAGTGCGGGGCGAAACTGTTCTAATTCAAGAAAACGTCTGCAGGAGGTTAGAAATTAGATTCCACTTTAGAATAAAGTTTTTTCAAAATAAAGTTTCATCTTTCATTACGAGGGCTTTCGGTTTGTTGTCTTCCACAACTATTGGAATTTTTTTGGGGGGATTTTATAACTTATTTATGGTCATTTTATGTTAATGCTCTATGGATTGAGACTTGACCTTCATCCTTTTTCATATTTGCCGAGAGGCAAGAACGCCTTGCAATTCTTGTCCACTCTTGTAGGTTCAAGAGTCACTAGGGTTGTTGAACACTCGGTTAGTCGATTCAACGAAGCGAAAATGCAAGAGTTGTGTTCTTCAAGATTGACGAACTAGAAAATGGAAGGGAGGGAAATTTATTAGAAGAGTATTGTGCATGAATTGATGTTTTTTTTTGTTATGGGGATTATGTATTTGACTCTTGAATCTCTTGTATTTCTTGTATAAAATGTACCCTTATATTTTATGAATAAAAAAAATTAATGGCATAAAAATGGTAAACCATGTGGTTCATTTTGTGCCATTTTTTTCATAAATTAGGATATAAAATAGAGCTGTTTTTTTCTTCAATTTTCTGTTGCCATCTTTGGCAAATGAATTGATGCTATAATTTGTGTGGTAACATCCAATATGGTTCCATATACTACCATAGAAGAGGGAGGAAACGGTGATCTGCGCACCTTTGAAGCAGAAGATCTGAACTGTGAAGAAATTGACAATTTTTCTGGAATTGCAAACAACAATTGCTTGGTTTCTTTTATGGGCCTCCTAGTGAAATCAGGAAGTGCGCTAAAAAAAATCAATTCCAGCTTTTGTCAACAGTTGGTCCGCTAACTTCAATCACTCAATTGTGTGCTTAGCCAATATTGAAGAGTCTCTTTGAACCACTGATTATTGATGATTCCTTCGGCATTTCGCGTGGGCATATGGGCTCCATCTCTTCACATCTAAAAGAGATTCATGTGGAAGGCGTTGTATCACTACATGTCGCGGGGGAGAGAGCTCCATCATACGCCTTTAAATAACCATTTTATCACTTCAGAGTTGGGACCCAAAACTTGGCTCAGGTTCTTTGGCATATCTCGCTCCCTCTCAACCTCCTCAGACCTCAACTATGTGGAAAATCGAGTCCTCCCGCATTGCAGGTTCACATATGGACCACAGATGATCAAAGGACCACTTCCATGAAAAATTCTCTCAGTAAAATTGGTGTAGAATCTGGATTAGGTGCTGGGAACCTCCACCGTCTAGAACTATTTTGTTCGGTGCGTCACAGCATTTCTTCAGCCAAAATGGGCGACCACTTGTAGGGGAAAGTGGGGAATAAGGAATGCGTTTCTGTTCACATTTTCTGTAGTAGAAAGGTTCTTTCAGGTTGCAAAATAAAAATAAAAAACAAAGGTTCTTTCAGGTTTCAAAACAAAATAAAGAAACAAAGGTTCTTTCAGTTTCACATAAAGCGACGATGCTCCGGCCTTCCTGTTCACTATACTTCGTACTTCATCAAAATACTTCAGATATGTCACGCTTCATTTCTTGTCTAAAATCTACTTGCTTAGTATGTCTCTCTCCGTACTTTCCTTTAATGTCCACTTGAGATGGGAAGGCTTGCGTAATTGATAATACTAAAATAAAAAGTCCTTTGAGACACTTCTCTTACTATCACTTAACAACGTGATTTGTGATATTAATTACACATAAAAAATGGCTAACTTTTTAATTACCACTTGTGCTAGTGGCCTGTAATCTATGTAAGGACAGAGCTGGCTATGTCTGCATTAAAAGTAAGAGCCTCGATTAATAAACGATCCGAGTCCATCGTCGAGTCTGTCTGCTTAGATGCTTACATGTTTTGTCCAGCTAGTAAAATTAATCACCATTACATTAGAATAAGACCATCAATTAGTTTAATGATGCATTAGATGAATTATTGTACGTCGACAAGAACCAATTTTGCTCCCTTACCATAATTCACAACTGAGCTGTCCACCATGCATCAGTTGCTTGAAATGGGAATAAACCAGCAGTGCGTTCTTTAACAATCCAAACAAATGTCATAAATATGGCAACTGGACTTTGTTTTTACTGTTTCCTAGGGATGCCCACGTGAGTACTTGATCTCATCATTCACCTTAACACAGGTATTTGCTAATCTTTATTAAAGTTATTGGGCAATGTGACTTCTTTATAGACTTCAAGAGTATGCATATATTGGTAGTCAATGCCTAGTAAAATCAGGTATTAACTTGTGACAAATTGCATACTCCTCTCAAAAAGGGGAAAAAGAAATTATCAAAAAAAAGAAAGAGAGAAAGTATTCAAAGGGAGGGTAGAGAAGATTCCAAAGTGGAACCCACTTGGTGCGCTCACAGGTCGCAACTACTTCCACTTTACAGCTAAGCTTTCTTTTGTTTGCACCACAGAGGGGTCTACATCAGATATATGAAGGAACGGCAAGGGTGGGTTTCCAACTGGCTTGGACGTGGGCCCAAATTGGGCCCACGCCCTTCCAGTATCTGAGCTGTTGTTCTTGTTGCCAGGGCAAACAAATGCTGGCCCAAACACCGGTGACAAGTAGAAAGTGACGCTCAAATCCCATTTTGTACGTGCAAAATGGGAAATTGGATTTGGGACTCGAAGGATTTGCTTTATACTCCTCTTATGAAGTAGAAAATATTTTCCTAACCACCTTATGTGACCAGAAAGCAGGACCCAAAGGACAAGTGGAGGGGGGGCCAAGAATCTTAGATAAAGTTGTAATTTCTCCTTTTATTCAGACATTTCTTCTTCTCCTTTGATGATGTGAGAAATGGTAATGTGAAGCTGGTAATGAAAATTGGTCCAACTAGACAAACTCTTATGAAGTTAATAGAGTGTCAGGATCGAGTGATATCGATAATGTCAGAGATATTCAGCAAAGAAAACAAACAACAAACAAAACACAAGAACACCCACAAATTGGTGTGGATCGGACAAACCGCCTCTCTACCAAGAAAAAAATTACTTCCAATATGTCAAAAAAAGTTAAATTAATTCTCTTAAATCTCTATGAGATACAAACTCTTAATACTCAAACTCTTCCTCAATCTTGAACACAAATAAGTCTTGTGCTTCAACCCTTTTAACCACTCAAACTTTTAAGTAAACTTATAGATAATACTAGAGATAGAATACCTTAGGAACCCCTACGATCCCCCTTATATAGGCTTTTCGACGTACATAAGCCCCATAGCTTAATAGGATAAAGAATCCCAAGAAAATCTACCTTAGAATGTAAGTTTGTTGCATGAACATGCAACATTATGTAGAGGGACCGTTGCCGCTAGTGCATAGCGGTCAACCACTACACAATTTGTCAATTACAGATAACCTGTCGGTCGACCACTAGAAAGGCCAATTGATCGAACAACAAACCATAACTTTCAGAGGACCTTCCGGTCCACAGCCAGGCAAGGCTAGTCGATCGGATATGCTATTGTCAACTTCCTTCCAAGGAATTCCGTATCGGCGATATATCGGGTCCCACCTGATAAAACAATGGAAAATGTTTTGCTGACCAAATTTGGGGACCAGATTGCAGGACCCCAGGCCACATAGGCCTGGGGATCTGTAATTGTGCATCCCCATGTAAACTTTACATGGGGATGCACAATTGCAGATCCCCAGGCCTATGTGGCCTGGGGTCCTGCAATCTGGTCCCCAAATTCGGTCATGCTAGACGCTCTCTAAAACAATACAGTCTAATATCAATTTTTTAAATTTTTTACAATATCGCCGATATGTTGGTTTCAAACCATCATTTTTTTGAAAAAAAAATTATACTTTTTTTTAAAAAAGGAAAAAATAACTTTCCCATTTATTTCCTATTACAATATGCATTTTTATGCATATTTTGAAATCTATACTTTGTCTAAATTAGTATAACTCATTTTAGAAGTTAGATTGTGAAAATATATGATAAAAACTAGTTTTCTACCACCGATATTTTTTACAAATATCTCCTATATTTTATCTCTTTGGTCGACCAATATTTTACCGATATCCGATACGGAATTCCTTGCTTCCTTCTATGTGTGTTCTCCTTCTTACAATGAGACTCAAGGCATATTTTTCAATAATCTCTACCTTGACTTGAATCCCCAAGTCACTTAGAAGATCTCCACCTCAAAAAATGTCCGCTAAGCCTTCCACCTCGAGCGTGGCCTTTGGGTGCACTAACGCCCTCAATTATGTGGCGAATTGACCAAGCCCAACTCCACCTTAAGCTTGAGTGCCTTATGTAGGTTTTTTTTACAACTTTCTGTGATATCCAAGGCTGAATCTTCTAAGTCATTAGAGACATACTCCATTTTCGGGTTCGGAATATGCTCTAAAATACTTTGATCCATGACAAAAGTACCATGATGACTACTACTCTCTTGAGAATGAGCACATACACAATCCTCTTCATGAACAGTACTTTCTCCAACCTCTTTAACATCCTAATGATGTTCTTTATATCAATCCTACATGTACAACCACTGAGCCACTCCACCTACAGCTGTACATCCTGCAAGCACATAAATATTCCTTATCCTTTAGCCAACTATCTCCTAACCAGCTTCTATGGTGATCTTCATCATCCTACCAATTGCTTGTATCTCACAACCGGTTCCATCTAATTCTCCCAACGAAATCAAATTTATTTTTACTCCAAGGCATGGAATGTTGTATCGGATATCGGTAAAATATCGGTAGGCCAAAGAGACGAAATATCGGAGATATATCGGAGATATTGTGTAAAAAAATATCGGTCGTTAAAAACTAGTTTTTATCATATATTTTCACAATCTAACTTCTAAAATGACTTATACTAATTTAAACAAAGAATACATTTCAAAATATGCATATTAGGATAGAAAACAAACATGAAAGTTTTTTTTTTTCAAAAAAAAATTTGAAATTTTTTTTTTTAAAAAAATATTTTTTTAATTAAAAAAATAACCGATATTTTTGAAAAAACGAGATTTCAGGGTATCGGTGTATCGGTTTGTGTCCGATACCGATATATCGGCGATATATCGGCGAGACGATTTTCCATGCTCCAGGGACATGCCTAACACTATTCAATGCGCATGTGTTAATTTGTTCTTCACTTCTGAATTGCTTGCCAATTCCCAAGCCTTTTTTATCAGAAGAGCACCATTGAAATGCCTCATGTTTTTAATACCCAAAACCCCGTAGCAGTTAGGTTGTGTAATTGTTTCCCAACTCAATGTATGAAAACCCTCTGTCCTTCACTACTAAGCAGTAAAAAGTCTTGGCTATTTTATCAATCTCATCTAGAATTAAGGTAATTTACGAGCTCCCACTCATGTTCCAATAATGGTGAATGTTCTCTCCAACAATTAATGCCTGAGAAATAATGCTCAGAAAGTGGATATTAAGTCTTGCCATAGAAGAGACACATGAGATTCTTGTGCAACTAAATGTATTTCTCAGACATTAATTGTTGGACAGAACATTCACCATTATTGGAACATGAGCGACATTAATTGTTGGAGAGAACATTCACCATCATTGGAACATGAGCGGAAGCCTGCAACTTGCCTCAATTCTAGATGAGATTGATAAGATAGACAGGAATTTATATTGGTCAGAAGTGAAGGACATAGGTTTTCATACAGTGAGTTGGGAAATAATTACACAACCTAAATGCTTTGGGGGTTTGGGCATTAAAAACATGAGGTGTTTCATTGATGCCATGTAACACCATCAAACATGATATTAATGCTCCTAATTTAAATAATCTCACACATGTCAAGATTTTCCATTAAAACATGCAGAGCAGTGCTAGACTCATAAGTTGCAAATCAATCTTTATGTGAACAAATGTGGAATGAACAACACGAATCAATGAACCACGAATTATTGTAGAAAGTCAAATCTGCAGTGACAACCATAACCTCACGTGAAGGATTTCCACCGTATTTACTTGATCCTTAGAAGAATCTTCACCTTTCCTCTGTTGACACTCCTTCTTTGCATGCCTCTCTTATTTACAATAATAGCATGTGACCATAGATTTGCCCTTACTCTTCCCTTTTCCAGGATTTCCGCGTGCTCAATGGCATCACCAGCCGATTTACTTTCGAATTGAGACTTCCTAATCTTCTCTTCTCCAAGAAGTGCCGAAATATCTTCCAAAATCAATGTATCATTATTAACCCATAATGCAATAGCCACTGTCTTATACGAAGGAGGCATAGATTTTAGAGCAATGCTCTCTTATCCTCATGTTCTATGGTAACATCAACAATAACAAGTTTAGTCAAGAGATCATTCAATTTACTATAATACATTAGTAAATCCTCACCTTCTTATATCTTGATGTCATACGACTTGGATTCAAGTCGTGTTGCATAGTACACGACTTGAATCAAGTCGTGTCGTCGACAACACGATAAATGACAATCTTCAAAATGTCATAATTTGCTCATTTTTTATCCGTTTTTGCCCTTTTTTTTTTCATTCTTCCTTATTTTTCATCCTCTTCCACCTCATTAGTATCACAGAAAGATATATAAATGGAACTTGTCGCTCTCCGACGAGTATTTCACGTTTTTGTCCATTTTTATCCTTTTATTTCATGTCCAGGAGCAGTCAAACACCAATGGGTGATCTTTATATGTGTTTCTTTACATGTAGATCTTAATTTTTGTAGTTGGGAGGGCTTTCCCACTGCTCTTACATCAAAATCCATTCATCATAGATTTTTTTTCGTCTTTCCCGCTGTTTTTACAGTTTTTTGGCATGAAATTTTTTTTTTCGGGTTGGACGGCGCCGGCGATTGTTTGAACTGCGATTAGGGATGGATCTTTGCCGGAATATCTTCTTCCCCAACTTGATAATCCTGTAAATCGTTAATTTTGGGAAGAATGAAGCATTTCGGATACAAAATGCATAAAAAATGTAAAAGAAGGGTATTTTCGGCACTCTAGGTGCCGATTTCAGGTCATATGAGAAGTCAAGAGAAAAACCAGGTGATATGATAAAACCAAACCTGGCGCCAGGTAATATGTAAAAAGAAACATTTCATTTGATGTTATCTATGGGCCTACTAGAACTTCTGGCTGTGGATAATTTGGTCGGCCGTGGGCTGGGTCTTTTTTCTGTGGCTCCATCTAATTTGTCCACACCACACATCCAAACGAGGTCCACCGCGTCGAAGTTCAAATGGCCAGCGGCGTGGCGGGACGGGGTGCCCATCTTATCCAGTCGCCATTACTCATCATCACAACGGACAAGCTCGAGCTGAGCCCCGCCATGCCCATGGCCTCCTCCAAGCTCAAGGAGCCCTAGTCATCAGCAGCCGAGCCACCTCCGGCAATGGCGGGATTCGTCGCCCGCCTGCTCGTTTCAAATTCTCCCGCAATCTTCGCCGGCCCCTTCTCTCTCGCCCAACCGCCGCTCCGTCTCTCCCACGTCTTCCTCCCTCGACTGCCCCGGCGCAATTTCAGCCCTCCTCCGGCCTCTCTTCCTTCTTCCGGTCTCGACCTCGTCTCCGCCACCGGTACTCGCTCTCAATATCGTTCTTGTCATTACAATGAGGCTGGTTTGGTCCTCTATTGTTGTGTGCTTACTAGTGGGGACTTCGGTGATTTGGGCAGAGCGGTCTGATGGAAGCATCGTCTTCCAGTTCCGGCACGCGGGGGACGGGAAGAAGGATCAAGGCTCGGAAGAAGCGTCGGTTGCATCAAATGAGGGAAGGGAGGCGGAGGACGATGAATTGAGAAAAGAGGAGGGAGGGGCGCAGGTATCAGTTGCCGTACATTCGGAGACGGTCGAATTCTCTGAAGTTGTTGGAGGGAATGACGATTATGGATCAGCGAGTGAGCAAACTGTTGCGGCGTCTACTGTCTCAGGTACTTCGTCTGCTGTAAATGTCAATTTTGATTCTAAAGACAGTTTAGTTAATTCCGAAGAGGAAATGACAGTTAATGACGCACATGACGAGGGGGCTCATGGTGATTCCAAGAATGTTATTAATGCAGATAGTAATGGAGATGTATCCTTCTCGGAAGTGTCAATAGAGGAAAAAGGAAGTGCTAATTTAGAAAATGAAAACAAAGGCACGGAATTTGTAAGTAATAACATTTTGGAGTGTAATGATCGAATGCAAGATGATAAAGAGGACTTGGAAGTCAATGACGTGGAAGAGGTGGAACAAAATGATTATCGTCTGGATGATCAAAATTTGAACTTGGAGACAGCAGTTCCTGTTGTAGAGGAAATCGCACCTAAAGGAAAAGAGGACAACCATCTTAGCACTAGTAGTGATATCGTGTGTATGGCCACAAGTGGTTCGGAAACGGTTAAGGTGGCATCTGGCTATGGTGAGGTTGGAGGGGAAAGTATACTAATTGTTTCACGAGCTGATCAGTACAGATGTGAAGCCAGTGAAACAGATGATGGTTTTACGAATGATGAGAGTGAACATAGTTCGGAATCAAACACTGTTGTATTAGACACTACCGGGACGTCTGAAATTTTGGCTGCAGAGCCCATTCTTAATGTTGGAACAAGTTCTTTATCTGAAAGTTTAGAGGAGATGCAACTGGCAGAAACTTTGGTATGGGTTGGACTTTTAGCAATTGCCTATTATTCCTTAACCAGTTTCTTTGTTTCCTTATTGTTTTCTGAAAATTGATTTACGATAAGATGGTAATAGGTCTATCCTGTGACGATTCTTTTGTTTTTTGGCCAACTATCCTGTAACAAATCGTTGTTAGGCAAACAATAAATTATATTTTAATATTGAAAGAGAAGAAGATAGATTCGTAAAATCAACATCATCATGAGCTGCTATGCTCATAAGTGAGGATTAATGGTGAGTCCTATTAGGACAGGACAGGGCCACACAATACAACTATTAGAGAGAAAAATGCATCTGAGAAACTACATGCACACACTTCTAAAAATTTGTGCAAGGACTCATGATAGATGCTACAGGAATTAGAATAAGGTTCATACCTATAATCATATCCATACACTTCTTCAAAATCTTCAAGTCCTCATGACAGATGACAATTTATATGTGTAGTATAATACAAATACCCCCCTTGGTGTTTGCTTGTTTATGAAGGGTAATGTCCTTTTCACAGATTAATTTCATAGACTTCATACAACATAAAATCTCAAGTGAAATTTCGGTATCCCTAATTCAAGTGGGAACGACATTGGGGTTTCTTTGGCTTATGTTGAGTTGCATTCATCATTTTATTACTGGGAAATACTATCTTCTTCAGACTGCAGGTGCCTGATTTACTTGTGAAAAATTTGCATGTGTGAGATGTAAAATTTTGAGACCAAAAGCTTCCCGAAGTAGTATAATGGTTTATGCTGTGGGCACAAAACAGAAGAGAATAATGAAATGATTTTGCTATAATGTTTGTACTTATGAAAGTACTGAATCTCTTGCACATTTTGGTTGTTACCAGCAAGAAGGCAATAGTACTTTGTCAAATCAAGAAATGGAAAAAAGGAGGGAAGATGAACGGGAAGAGGGAAATGTGGTGGCAGGTTTACCATCAACTTTGATGGATGGTGCTGAAAGCACTTCCAAAACACAAAAGTATGCTGTTGCTTTCTTCTACATTTATTCAAATTTGGTTAGGGTTGGTGAAAGTGTTATTATGAGCATGCTTCTCTTATTCTCTATCCGTGTGTAGCTCTTGGTTAGAGGGAAAGAGGACTGAGCAGTGGGGAAATTTGGAAATAAAAATACAACCTTAATCTTTACTTTTGTATTTAACTCTTTGATGTATGTTCTGAAGGCAACTTTCGATTCCTGTTCCAAGACTTATCCTGTTATCTGGGGCTGCTTCACTGCAGCATCCTTCTAAGGTATGCCCATTTTTTATATGAGCTATTTGGGCTTTTGACTTATCTTCCTCAGATGTATACATAACAAAAGAAATACACAACTTATCTTTTGTTCTCAATTATTTTGGATGTTGTTAAGCATTTAGCGGTTATAACTCAATTGAATAATGATTAGTAATATAGAACAATGATGTCAGGCTATGACAGGTGGAGAGGATTCATATTTCTTGGCAAGAGAAAACTGGTTTGGGGTTGCAGATGGTGTCGGCCAGTGGTCACTTGAAGGTAAGACTTTTTGTCAATGGCATAGTTTGTAATAAATGAAACCTAATTTCAGATTTTATTTCCTAGAGAAAATCTTGTACAGCGTAAAAACAATCTTCATCAAGTTAAGACGCTTGAAATTTGTTTTGAAAGATTGATGCGTGATTTCACAATTTTGCATATCGAATTTAAGTGTGATCTTTGAATGATGCTCAACTTTGCAAGAGGTCCTTAATATTTTGGCTAAAATAATAAGCTTATGCAACCAGAAAGGATAATTTATTTTATAAAAACTGTAATGTGTCGCCTTCAACTGTCATTCTCAGACGCATAAAAGTTTGGACTAGAAGACCTTGTAGTTTTAACTGAATCAAACCTTGTTCTGCCACATATAGTAGGGTCTACTTGTTTTAAAATGTAACTGATGCAGGTGGTATGTCAGGGGTATTTAACATTACTAGGTTGAGAAAACATGCAAAAAAACATGTAGAGAAACATATAAAACGCATATAGATGGGACAAGGAATGATAAAGAAATAAATAAAGCACAAAGAAATGACAACTAAGCATTGCATGCTGCGAATTGTTAGCATTTCAGGAAGAGAAGAAGAAATCAGTGAATTGTTATAGAAAGTCAATTACAATAGCTGTTGGCATTGAATAATGGCAACTCGCTGCTGAAAGGGCTTCCATCATGTGTAAAGGACGAAAAAGGAAATTTTTTACAATGACCATCCTTCTTATTGAATTTTGGATAAAGTATATATCACTTTGGGTTCCATCTAAATCTTTTTCCAAGTCAAATAAATTTCTTGCTTCAAAATCTGAC
Source organism: Houttuynia cordata (assembly GCA_039654745.1). Classification (NCBI taxonomy): domain Eukaryota; kingdom Viridiplantae; phylum Streptophyta; class Magnoliopsida; order Piperales; family Saururaceae; genus Houttuynia; species Houttuynia cordata. The sequence continues at coordinate 28,015,707 of CM077504.1, forward strand.
AAGAAGAAAATATACATTAAGATGTGCCAACACTATACGAACTCAACTAGAACTTTAGGACAGAAAAACATGGTCAACAATGGTATTTTGGCTTGTGTAACATCATAAATATAAAAAGACCATTTTCTTCAGCAACTTTACCGCATGTATATCTTGTTTGTTCGGAATACAGGGTAGATTTCTCTTCACATGGGCTATCCTGACTCTATTGGAACTAGTTTGTACCAATTAAGTGGTGTAAATTGTAGCTTGCAATTATTCTGATTTGATGCCTCATGTCAAGGCGCTTTTACATACAGTTCTTAAATGTGTTAAAATAGTCTTCTCCTCCAGGAGTGTTTTTTATTTCAAAAAAAGCATGAATCGCAATCATAAAAATGGGTTCTCTGGCAGCTGCTTGTTCTCTTTGTTTGCCATAAATTGGGTTCACCTTACCATGATTTTACCTAGTTTCTCATAGGAGGCATTTTCCCACATTTCTATTGCATTGTTATGAATTTATGATTATCTTTTTTCTAGTTCTTCCTTTCTTTATGAAGTAAGGGTGAGAAGTCTCATTAATCAACTTGCCATTGGCGCTAGAGTTTTGATAACTTGTTCCATATTACTTGTTCAGGGATCAATGCCGGCCTATATGCTTGGGAGCTGATGGAAAATTGTGCAAAGTTTGTAACAAATTGTCAAGGAACTTCTGCAAGTAAACCTGAGCAAGTCCTTATAGAAGGTGCTCGAGAAGCAAGTGCTCTCGGCTCTTCCACTGCTTTGGTTGCTCATTTTGACAGTGAGGTTTGTTTCCATCTAGTATGAATCTTTTTGTTTGCCATTACTGCCAGGCAGAGGTATTTTTTGTTAGCCACCAATTAACTCAATAAATGGCGCCAGGTTTTAAATGTTGCAAACATAGGAGATTCTGGATTTGTCATCATAAAAAATGGTGCCACGTTTAGGAAGTCCACTCCAATGGTTCATGGGTTCAATTTTCCTTTACAGATTCAAAAGGGGGATGACCCTTCAAAACTGATAGAGGTATGAATAGGAATCTAAGACAACATGGAACTTTTCTCTTTATGATAGGTATGATACTCTTCAACTCTATATTCTTCTTTTTACCAGAGCTACAAAATCGGCTTAGATGAAGGTGATGTTATTATAACAGCGACTGATGGCCTCTTTGACAATCTGTACGATCAAGAGATTGCATCAATTGTCTCCAAATCAATATTAGCCAATTTAAGACCAAAGGTACATTAAGAATTTCACGCATTTTTGCAAGTTATATTCAAATCGGGTTCATATATCCGATAAAATGTGACTTAACAGGAGATAGCAGAGATCTTGGCCATGAGGGCGCAAGAGATTGGAAGATCATCGTCAGCAAGAAGTCCTTTTGCCGATTCCGCCCAGGCAGCTGGCTACACCTCATTCACGGGTGGTAAAATAGATGACGTGACTGTGATTGTGTCTATAGTTCAAAACTCGACTTTGTAAGGCAAAAATAGGTGGAAGGATAGATACGAAGTGGATCGTTGGGAAGATAAAATATATACATCTATCTTGGCTTGAGAACCTGACCGGCTAAGCAACGGTTAAACCCCTGGGCAATCCGTGCGCTAGAAAAGGCAAAACAAAGAACACTGGACTTAGCTTGGGGAAATTTTGATGTATTAAACAAAGGGCACCATGGCCGATACGCTAAGAGTCGCTGTGACCTGACTCCTGAGGCCTTGTGTTGGCCCCCTGTCTGTTTCATGGGAAACGTGATGGCTTGTGTTGGCTGTTGACTTCATTCAATTCATCCTTCTCGGGCCACTAGGCCAAAACTGACTGTTCAGTAGCCAATTTGCTTATCGGGCCACACCTGTCAAAGGTCCCAAGAGTGGGCACAAGGCACCCATCTCTTTAGCAATTGCCTTCGAGAAATGAATGGGACAATGAATACCTCTGGATGAGGAATTCTGGAGTAGCTGAACAAAAAAGACTCCCGAGTCCCGGTTAGCTTACGGGTAAAGCGTTGGTGTTATTTATTACCCAATGTGATTAATACATGAGAAAAGTTTAAATAAGATGGCTCTCGTATAATTTATTTGTGGTCCATTCAATTCTTAGTTGTTGGATCTTGATTTGATGGCTACAAGAAATTTACTTATCTACTGATTTGACACACTCATCTACCCACTTATTTGATATTCATTATCGGATCAGAATCCAACGACTCAAAAAATTGGTCTCATATTCCTTCTATGAGAGCAATCTTATGTAAACCTTCTTTTAATAATCTTATGTAAACCTTCTTTTAATATTCTTGAGTTATGAAACCTCATAACTGAATGTTTGCATGAAAAGCTCTACCTTTTTTTAAATTTTTTTAGCTGACATCTTCTAATGTTATAGGAGTATTTCTCAGAGGTGAGTGAAAGCACGACGAGAAAGACGATCGCTTTGTATTCTGTTCACGTTTTTACACAGATATTCTTGTGGATGAAATTTAGTCGTTCTTGTATTTGTTCCCCGTGTTCATAATTTCTAGAACAAAGATGCAATTCTTTTCCTGGCTGTTCGGTCCCTTACGGGCTTACGTATTGCCAGGCTCGTGGAAGTAAACCCAAAGATGTTAGCATGGTAGAAGAGTAAACACAAACACACCGACATAAACCATAGACGTTCTATATTAAACACCATCATATTATATAACAATGCCTACACTCCGCTGAAGAGCGCAAACAGGTGAAACATTACATCCGAAGAAACAAGAGTCTAAAAAATTTCTGCACCATTGCCCAACCTCCCGGCTAGTTCCATAAACACAAAACGGTAAGAAGAGACATTATTCCACTCTCTTCTGCCCCTTTCAACTCCTCTACATTTATCACTTGTACTCCAAGATCATGTTGTTCTCCGGGGCCAAGCCAATGCATGCCCTCATAATATTCTCCAGCATTGCCCTCTGCTTTGACAGTGCATTCACCACTGGTGTGCCTGGTGGAACCTATGTAGCATAAATAACAGCCACATCAATCCACTACTATATTTTTTGCCCATAATTTCTTATATAGATGAATAACTGGTCTATGATTCTGCTTACCAGTGGGGCCTTTGTCAGGTAACTCAGAATGGTAGCCACAGGATGGAATGAGTGGAACTTTTCCTGCCAAAATCAATAGAAAGCATACTTTTTAAGTTTTCTAAGAACAAAGTAAGCCAAAGTTTGAGAGGGGGGGGGGGGGGGGGGGAAGGGAAAAGACCTCTTCCTCAGACTTGAGCTGAATCCTGGTGGAGAGCTCGGCGAGCTTGAGCTGAATCCTGGTGGAGAGCTCGGCGAGGAGGACCAAGTCGAGGATAATGGGGGCGGCGAGGAGGGAGTCCTCGCAGGTGTTGTGAAGCACGATGGTGCTCTTGCCGCCCATGAAGATTTCAGAGGTGTACTCGTCCATGGCCCTCTTGCTGTCCCCGACGTAAGGCACGTACTTGATGACGATGACATGGTCCGGGTGCTCCCCTGGCTGGTACAGTATGGCATTGCTCGACACCATGTCGTCCACCACATTGCTCTTGGAGATCTCCTTGGACCTGAACGTCTGGGGCGCCGACAGGTTCATCCCGTCGTTGTTGCCCAGGTGGTTGTAGCTCACGATGGAGGTGGGCTTGATCCCGGCCCCCACCAGGAAATCCACCAGCACTGACTTCATCTTCGTCTGCCCGCTCTTGAAGTCGTCACCTCCGATCAAGCTGTTCCTCTTGATCGCCAGATCAATCAGCCCTGTTTCCCAGAACAAGCAAGAGTGAGTACTGATTACTTCAGCGAGAGCTGGATGCATGCAATGATTAAAGTTGTGTTTTAAGAGTAGTGGATAACAGACCTGGGACGAATGTGTTCTGTGGGCTACCATTGATGAAGGGGACGTTCTCCATGATGCATGCCAAAGCGTACAGAGTAGACGGTGATATCTCAGCCTCATTTCTGTCTACTGCAGCCAGGAGGTTCTCCATGGTGTCGTTCAATCCCACAACTACATTGCTGTATCTTTCGGTGTTGGCAGTCCAGAGAACCACCACCTTATCAACCTTGGTTGCAGCTTGGAATTCCCTTCACCAATTAAACAAGACATTTAAATGCACATAAATGAGATTAACAAGGATGTTAAAATGCTGTAAAGGTGGAGTACGGTAAAATACCTGATGTCCTTGATGATCTGTTGGACTTGTTCCTTCTTGGTCCCTGTGACGACGTTGTTGGCACGGGAGCCTTGGTTAGCGGCGATAAAGTCCGGGTCATAGATACCAGGCAAGGGGACCATGGATTCCATGTAGGGCCTAAGCTGCTTCTGCAAGTCGATGTCCAAGACCTTGGCCCGGGCCATGGAGTCAGCCAGGTTCATGCTGCTAATGTCCCAGCCTCCAAACACAATCTCATCCGGCTCCACCTAGATTACCACAAAACAACATCAATTGGATTGTTAAATGTAACTACCAACATAGTAATTGACGCCATGATTATAAGTATTTTACCATGGGAAGCAAGCTCTTGAAGGGAGCATAAATCTCTTCCCCACCGAAGGACCCGACCCTGATAGTCGAGGCTTGAGTCAATGACCCAAAGTAGTTGGCCTGCTGAACCTTGTCCTTGGTCGCCCATGAGATTCCCCTGGACAAATCACAATTCACATGCACATAACATAACACATAACAAGAGGGAGGACTCGCTTATCATTAATTCAAATCTTACAAAATCTGAGTAAGTCCTGAGTCATAAGCCAAGCAAAGCAAGAAGAGGTCAACAACAGGAACATCGGAACACTCACTCTCGGTTAGCGATTACACCGGCAGTCAAAGTGGAGCCGTTGTTGCCCCCCCATCCCGCAAGCATCACCCTGCATGCTCATTCAATCATGTCCACCCAGATTTAGAACAAAAGGAAAGAATCATAATTCATAAATTAAGTGATTTTGATTGGTAAAGAAACTGACCCAAGTTTGGGAACACGGGTATCAGTCTTGAACTCATATTTGACAGTCTTAGGCTTGACGATCCACTGGTAACACCCATTCCTGTTCTCATGGACGAGTTCTGTGGTCTCGTAGTTGTACACAGACTCAATCCCTTCCTCTGTGTACTTCACATTCGGGCTCTCAACTCTAAACTTCTCAATAAACATCTTCCCAAACAATCAAAAGACAAGACGCAGATGCTGAGTGATGAAGAAGAAGAAGACCACTAGAGCAAGCTCTTTTGACTCCCTCTTCTCCTTCGCCAAGCTCTGGGCTACGATGGATGAACCTCTAGCCACCCGAGGCCTGGCATTTATAGCGCAGCCTTAGCAGTAGAGGGAACACGTGGTGGAATGTGGCTGGAGAAAAGCTTTTCAGGTCCACTTGGGCTCGTCTTCGTACGCAGACATGGTTGTTGACATGTGTGGGGAAGAGTGTCCATGCGCTTTAACTCGTGGTGGGCCAGAGAAGGGTGAACGTGTAAGGCCACACCACTACTGGGCCCAGATGGGCCTGGAATTGTAGAAGGTCCTCGAAGGTTTTTGCAAAAAGGGTCACTTTTAATAGATATATAGATGGGAAAGTTTAAATGAGATCGCTCTCATATTACTTATATGAGGCCACTTTGAATTATAGCCATTGGATCTTGATCTGACGGCTATAAATATCCATAATGATCTCACCCACTCCTTGATATGACACGCTCACCTACCCACTGATTTGATATCCACCCTCCGATCGAAATTTAATGGCTATAAAGATTGGCTTCATGCTCCTTATATGAGAACGATCTCATGTAAACTCATCCCTATATAGATAGTATAGAGGGAGTGTAATAAAGTGTAATTCAACCGTTTTAACTTCCTCCCAGAGTTTTTTAAGATTAGGGAGGTGGGCCAGGTGGCCAATATCAGCAATTTAAACAGAGATGTTGGCTCGATAAACGACAAATCTCGCTGGGCCTGCATAAAGGCCACTGTAGCAGCCAAAAATTTAGGCCACATAATTTTCTTCTGGTAAGTGCAAGAGTGGCAGTGATAGGTTACCGGGCCCAGTAAGATTAGGTCACCATCGACTAGGAGGCTCTAGCTTCACACGAGGTGTGTAACAGCTTTTAGCATTACTTTTGGGACTTTTTGCCTGACGTGTGAAATTGACACCGTGATTCCCATTGGCCTTTTCCGGCCACCGCCGGCCAATTCACGCATAATTTTGGAGCAAACACTATGGAGGTACAAATAGATTTCTCACATCTCTCTAGCACATAAAGGGAAGGAAATGCACCTATCTCTTAGGTTGTAGTTGTAAGGACACTGGGTGGGGCCTGGCCGAGTTAGGGTCACGGCTTGATCCACAAGCACAATAATGCTGCTCATTGGGGCTGAACCTGTGATCGATCTGGTGGTGGTCCTTGGGCCACGCCGGCCACCCTTGGTGTAACAATCTGATGTTGGCCTACCAAAATTGGATCAACATCGACCTTGGCTGAAGTCACCCTATGATGATGTTGAAGAGACCTTTCCTCAAGGCTGGATGATTGCAATGTCCTATTGATCGGGTAGCTTTCGACTTCTAATTGATTTCTGTAATTTAAGCCCGTTTGGTAGCCATAAAAGAAGAGAATCTAGCTTCTTTGAGAAAATCCCAAAAAAAGGAGATTTTCAAAATGAATTTGGTTTGGCATTTGTTGTAATTTCCAAAAAAGATAAGGATATTTATAAAAAAATGATGTTTCACCTCGTGATGATTTTTTTGTTAATAAATGCTCTTGTCTTTTGTAAAAATTATAATTCTTACCACCGTACCCTAAATTCTTTTTAAGAATTAGATTCTTCTCAACCAAACACCTCCTCCTTGGGCTTTTTTATATTTTATGAACTTTTATTTGGTTACTGGGCCTCGTCTTTTTGGATCCAGCAAATATTGTACATTGGTCGCTACCGGTTAATAAAGATCTGCAGCATTTGGGTGTCATCATTTTGGCTGACTCTGAGTCTACGTTCATAAGCTTTGTTCGTCTTGCACACTTGTGTTGCTGTTTTCTATATTGCCTAACTACATTGGTTCTGTGTAACACATGCCTGATCAGATAGATTTTTAATGCTATGAGACTAGTGTTCGATTGTCCAGGGTTATTATTATACAAGTGTTAAGGTATCAATGCCAGCCAAATACAGAGCGATGTGAATTTGGTATGCAATTATAAACTAGTGAAATGCAGTCGGTTCGAACTTCGGAAAGAAGACTTAGCTTAGGAAATAAAAAACAATGAATGGTTATCTTTCCCATTGTCCTTCAGTTTAGGGCTGCTCTACGAAGGGCTCTCGTCTATGTTGACCAAATTAGAAAACAATGTATTGAGGTTTCAGCTTGCTTCTTCAGCTTATCGTAACAGTATCCTATCCAAAAAAGAAAAACTTATCATGATTCAAGATTGAAGGAAATTCTAACAGGCAAAATGGTTGGGCCATTGCTCAAGACAAAAGATATATGGCCGGCCGGCATTTAATGTCCACGCTTCTCCAACTTCAATTGAATCGTTCATTCCCTATGGCATTCGCGATTATCGTATTGTAACATGAATCTTCAGCGGATACTTAGTAGACCTAATCTAGACTATGGAGTGGGCCAGTAGGCCATGCCTATCCACCAAGAACACATCTATAGTTACTAATGCATGTGATAAACAAAAAAACGTGGAGAAAGTTTTTTTTTATATATTTCTGTTTTTTATATATTTCTGTATTTGAGTATCTAACAATTTGCAAATTCTCAATCTAAGGAACTTAATCAAGAATCAATCAACTAAATCTTAAATCAATGGAATTGCAATTAATTCTTAAATCAATGAGATTACATATAAATTAAATCTTAAATCAATAGAATTACAATAAACAAAATATGTAGAGATAATTAAGTATCTCTTAACAAGATACTTTGACCTTCAATAGCGTGATTCAAGCTAAATCAAATCGTAATACTCCCCCTCAAGTTAGAGCATATATGTCAATAATGTTCAACTTGCATATTAAAGTTCTTGAAGATATTTCCTCCTAAAGCTTTCGTGAAGACATTAGTCAGCTGCATAGATGAAGGGATAAACTTAGTGATGATTTGTCCTGTTTAAATATTTCCTCTGATAACATGACAATCAAGTTCAATATACTTTGTATGTTCATGATACAGGGGATTTATAGCAATATGAAGAGCTGCTTGATTGCCATAGAATAATTTAGCAGGTCCCAAGGAAACTTGCAAGTCATTAAACAAAAATATGAGCCAAGTGAGTTACAAGTTGCAGCAGTCATAGACCTTTACTCTAATTCTTAAGATGATCTAAGTATAATATTTTGTTTCTTTGTTTTCGAAGAAATTAAAGAGTCTCCAAGAAACACACAATATCATGAAGTTAACCTCATTGTCATGGGGCAGTTTGCCAAATTAATGTCACAATAAACCTTTAGCGTCAGGAAGCTATTTGAGGAGAATAACAACTCAAGACCTGGACTTCCTTTTAAATACCTCACAATGCGGAGAGCAACATCCCAATGAGGCTTTCTTAGAGAATGTATAAACTGATTTAGAATGTTCACAGAATAAGTGATATCCATCCTAGTAATTATAAGATAAACTAACCATCCTATCAATCTTCTGTAACAAGAAGGATTTAGCAAGAGATCACCTTGATCCTATGTAAGGTTCAAAATCTATTCCATGGGAAAATCAATTGGTTGTACCTCAAGAAAACCAAAATTATCTAAATTTCCAAAAGTATATTTTCATTGTGAAACAACAATACCAACTTTGGACTTTGCCACTTCTAAATTGAGAAAATACTTTAGATAACTAAGATCCTTAATTTGGAATTGCTGATGCAAAAAGAGTTTGAGATCTTGAATAGTCAGTTCATCATGATCATATCATCCACGTAAATGAGAACCACTATTAGAGATGAATCTTTTACTCAAAACAAATAGTGTGAGTGATCAAAATGAGATTGAGCAAAATCAGCCTTTCTAATGGCTTCTCAGAACTTTGAAAACTAGTTTTTGGGTGTTTGTTTAAGTTCATAGAGGGACTTGTGTAGTGACATACCACCTTCTCCTCCTGTCGACAAAGACCTAATAGTGGAGTCATATACACTACTTCATCTAAGTCACCATGGAGAAAGGCATTATGAACATCCATTTGAAATAACAGCCAATTATGAACAATAGCCAATGCAAGGAGACTGCGTATAGTGGTAGTTTAGCAACATGAACAAAAGTTCCATGATAATCCAGACCTTTTTTATAAAAGCCCTTGGCTAACAAACGCGCATTGTAATGTTCCACCTTGCCTTTTGAATTATACTTGATGTGAAAGACTCATTTATTGCCTATGAGTTGTTCTCCACGGGGAAGAGAAATCAATTACTATGTTTGTTGGTTGGCAAGAGCAGTAAGCTCATGTTTCATGGCCTCACTCCACTTTGGATCCTGAACTGCCTGTGCATATGTGGAGGGTCAAAAGTACTAAAAATGGTGTTAACAAAATATTTACAGGAAGAAGATAATGAATTATAAGAAAGAAAGTTGACTAAGGGATATCGAGTACCTGACTGTGAAGAAGATGACATACTTTGAGTTGCAATAGCCTAACCACAATGAAAATCATGGAGTATCATAGATAGTTGTCGAAGGCGATTGCTGCGACGAAGAACAAGAGCAATATATAGTAGGTGAATTTGAAGGTGATGGAATGGGAATATATGATGGTGTATATGATTATTGGTGAGGAAGTGCACATATCGAGAGATGAAAATGAGTAGTCAGGTGCTGAAATAGTAGAATTTGGTGAAGGTAAAACTAATGTAGGGTTTGGATCAAAAGTATAGAGATGTATGGATGACAAATAAAGATTCTCTAGTTGTGTTTTAAGATTGGGAGTGGATAAAGGAAAAATATTCTCATGAAAGATTATATCATGGCTTGAGAAAAATTAATGAGTGGCAAGATCATAAATACGATAAGCTTTTTGTCCAGGAGGATAGCCAACAAAAATACAACAACGAGCATGAGGTGAAAATTTGACTAAGGGTTGAAGATTTATGGCATAACATAGACAACCAAATACCCGTAAGTATGTGTAGATCGGAGGTTTGTTGTATAGAAGTTCATACGAAGTTTTATGATGCAATACTGGTGTAAGAAGCGATTAATATGGTAAGCAATAGTAAGTAGGTTTTCTCCCCAAAATTGTAATGGAAGATTAACTTGAAATCTTAATACCCGTAAGTGTGTGTAGATGAGAGGTTTGTTGTATAGAAGTTCATATAGAGTTTTATGATGCAATACCAGTGTAGGAAGCGATTAATATGGTAAGCAATATTAAGTAGGTTTTCTCCCTAAAAGTGTAATGGAAGATTAACTTGAAATCTTAATGCTTGACCAATATTTAGTAAATGACGATGTCTGCATTCCACACCATTTGTTGAGGTATAGAGGGACAAGAGCTCTGAAACAATATGTCAAGATTAGAAAGAAAAAAATTATTGAGGTGAATTCCAAGCCATTATCACTTCGAACACATTTAACTTGGCAATTGAATTGAGTGTTTACAAACATGATGAATGATTTTAGCAAACCTTGAGTTTTCAATTTGAATTTAATAAAAAAATATCCATGTGAACTGAATATAATCATCAACAATAATGTGAACCTATATGAGTTGCAATACGATGAGGTCCCCAAATAACACAATAAATACGATCAAAAGAATGCTTAGTTTGAATTGAACTCAATGGAAATGAAATCTAGTTTATTTTGCCAAATGACAGACTTCACATGAATGCTAAAAATCAAATATAAAAGAAGGAATTATTTTACTCAAAGATTGAGATGGAGCTTTGGAAGAATATCCCAACTACTTATGCCAACTACTGGTGGTGATAATGTTAACAACTCAAAGTGTGGCACAAGATAGTACACCTTTTTATACTGCTTTCTTAAACTAATCATCCTCTTCGAAGTTCGGTCCTGCAATATACAAAAAGGGGGGAAAATTAGACTGAATAATTTAGATCAGATTTGAGCTAACTAACAGAAAGAAGATTGACATGAAAGTAAAGAACACAAAGAACATCTTTAGCATGTAGGTTATGTGAAAGATGAGCAGAACCATCACCTGTTGATGTAAATTTTAATATAATACTCGCAAGCGCACGAATCTATAGCAGAATAGTGGCTACGAGGTCGATCCCTCAGAGACTTAGTAAGATATTCAACCTAATTCTAGAGTATGTAGCAAGTAGTAATGAAATGTAAAGTTCTAATTTTTATTTTCTTTTTAAGCAATCAATTATTCAACTAAACTAAAAACACAGAAATTAACTAAACAAAAGATAAAATAATAAGGAAAAATCCTGTGTTCTGCTTTCAGTCTGTCTTGCTTCTCCGTCCTGCTTTGCTCTCTCCTTCACCTTCAGCAACAGTCTCTCAACTGCACGCCTCAACCGTTCTACTCTTTCTCTCGAACAGAGTAGACAGTCCCCGATTCCAGCCAAAGCAAAGCTTCTTTCCCAAAACCTCCGTTATGCTACCCCTCTCTCGAGCAAGTAACTCTGTTCCTCCTCTTCGTTGCCACAGACAAACTGTGCCTTCGAGAACTCCTCTCGTCCTCACTCTCTCCAGCAACAGTTCTTCCCACTTCTCCTGCCAAAGCACAGCCAGTCAATTCCCTTCGAACACGAAGCCGCTCTCCAACACAGCCAGGAACCACCTACTTCCACCACGGCCAGTACTCCTTTAAACAGCAGAACAGCCGTCCCCTTCTTCCTCTGGTACTCGACAGAAAATCCACCCAACAAAGCCGTCCCCCGCCTGCACAGCACAGCCGACAGCACTTTCGAACCGCCCTTCTCGACAGAGCCGAACACCCCCTTCTTCGATCCACCACGGCCGTCCTTTGTCGAACAGACAGAACAGCCTCCACAGCACCGCCCCTGTTTCCACAGACCTCCAACGACCTAGTCTCCGTCTTCCTCTGCTCTCAACAGAGAAGCCGCCACCACCTTCAAACAAAAACAGAGCCCCCTCCTTCGAAACCCCCCTTCTGCGCCGCCACAAGCTCCTCCATTTATAGTCGAAAAATCGAGTCGACGGCTACCCAGTACCTTCCTTTCCGGGCGCAACCTCAAGGTTTCAAAAAAAGAATTTTTCCATTTTTCAGACATCGGCCAAATCAGAGCTTGCCGTCCATCTGCCCTTCCAAATCCAGCATCCTCTGTCTAGCTGTTGGGTCGCCGTCGTCGCTTCACCAGCTTTCCGGTCATCTCCTCCATCTCCGGCGACCATTTCTCATATTCAGATGTCGATTCTCAATCCAGTCATCACCGTTGTTCCGCCGGCTCAATCCGCCGCCACCGTAGCTTCCTCACGATCGCCGTCCTCGCCGGAGCTCCTCAGCTGCCTGACCCATAGCCCACGGCCGCCGGTGCTTCGCCTCCGGTGCTCACCCCGACAGAACAGAGCCTCCGTTGCTCTGTTCTGTTCCAGACGCCCGACGCCCGAGCCATCGGGCTCGGGTTGCTTTCGGTTTTTTTTTTTTATTATTTTCTGAACCGAACCAGAACCGGTCGTATCAATCTCGCGCGTCCAATCTCCGATCTCGGCACAGAACCCATTTGACGTGTATTTGTGAATCCGAAACCTGGAGCTCTCAAACCTGTATGAATAAAATTAAAATGTAATTAGACGCTTAATAAAATATAAATCTTATTAAATCCAATTAATGCATCTAAATAACTCAATTAAGCACGTTTATTCATTAAACTCCAAATTATTCACTTAACACAGATAAACATTAATTATTCTTATTCTAACTAAAAATACAACTAACAAATAGGTAGAAAGGCATATAAAAATGTGTATATTTTGCATATATCAAATACCCCCAAACCTACATTTTGCTAGTCCTCGAGCAAAACAAAACAAAGAAATCTAACTAGTCCACTTTCGCAGGAAATCGCGATTGCATTTAGCACATGCAACAAGCCTTTTAAACCCCCAGGTGTCCCTGGCTGGACGAGTGAAGTCTCGTGAGGGTTTGCAGCCATGCTACCCACAAACATGTATTTATGAAATCAACCTATTTAATCTAAGTGTAAAAAGAAATAGAAAATCACTACAAAACAAACAATCCTAATATCCCTTCGAATGCAAACTGCAATGTTTAAGAAAATCAACCACATGTACTTGGATTTATAATCAACTGGAATATAGAAGCCCTCAAGTAAGTGGTTTTATTCTACACCTTCATCTTGGAAATTTCTGCTCAATATGATATAGCATGATACTTTATATAGTAAAAGTGTAGAACATTGTAGCAATACATTCTAAATCTCTGTTTTATACAGATCCAGTGTGACCCATTAACCAAAGAACATCAGAATCAACACAGTCGTCGTAATCTTTAGGTTCATGATAGCACAGATCTGCGCGCCTCCTTCGGGTCCAACATTCTAGATTTGAGAGGATAATACACCACAGACTTTTTTTTCTTTTCCGCTAGGACTGTGTAAGGCCTGACTTCAAGATGCTTAGGTTTAGCAATGACTCAGGCCAATGACTCCCAGCCAGTTTGGCTTAGGGCATTAGGTTTTAAGAGACCGCTTCGGGCCCGAGCATCAGCCTAAGTTAATCCTATAAAGTCAAGCAGCCCCTTTCTTTCATTCATTTTGTTTTCATTTTTTGCATTTTTTCATTTTCAGCAATCATATTTTTCAGCACATCTTTATTCTGTCCAGGCTGTATTATACTCTCAACCTATTTCCGGTTCCAATCCCTTGCTATAGCCAAGTAAATGGTCTATCATGATCTTTTAAGCTCAACAGACAACCACATATCATCCAATGACTCTGACTAAAGATATCCCACTGTAAATTATCATTCAACAAATCTCTAGACTGTATTACTTTATGTAACTAGTGTGTGTGAGTGAGTTTTATTAGTTCAAGCACCTGTTCCAAGAGGACTGTAACATAAAGATATGCTCAGTTAAGTTCTCTATCCTCCAGTATACTTACTCACACTTCCAATGCAAATTAATCTCTTAAAAATTGAAGTATGCATTATAAAGGGATAAACTATCAAAACCTAAGAAAAATACTAACAAACGACCTAAAACTAAGTAAATTTTTTTTTTATTTTTTGTTTTTTTCAATTCAATTTTTTTAAAATAAAAACCAAAGGAATACTACTTGTCTTTTCTACACCCCCAAACCTAAACGAAACATTGCCCTCAATGTTTACCAAAATAAATATCACAATGATGAGTAAAAGAAAAGGAGTGTAAGGAAAGAAATCACCTGAATGGAGATGCCTCAGGGTAGATGTAGAGCATTGAAACACACAAAATAAGAATGAGGAGTAAGCACAAAATATAGAAAAAGAAAATACACCCCCAAACCTAGATTGTAGCATCCCCACACATGTATCAACAACCTAATATTAAACAAATATAATATAAAAAAATCAAATAAAATAAAAACTATCAAGAACCAAAAATTTGGGTTGCCTCCCAAGAGCGCTAAGTTTTACGTCTTCAGCCAGACATAACAAAAAATCAAGTAGGAGCATTAGGTTCATCCAAATCTATAACAGTCTCCTCTCTCTCTTAGTAAAACCCTCTAAATATGGTTTCAATCTTTGCCCATTAACTTTGAAAATAGTTCCATCTTTAGGGTTTTGAATGTCAACCGCTCCATGGGAAAATACTTTGTGCACAATGAAAGGTCCAGACCATCGGGAACGGAGCTTTCCTGGGAAGAGATGTAACCTGGAGTTATAGAGCAAAACTTTTTGACCGGGCTCAAATGACTTTCTCAGGATTGACTGATCATGAAAAACTTTGGTCCTTGCTTTGTAAATCTTCGCATTCTCATAAGCCTCATTACGAATTTCGTCTAATTCATTGAGTTGCAGTTTGCGAAGTGTTCCAGCCTTGTCTATATCAAAATTAAAAGTTTTGATGGCCCAGTAAGCACGGTGTTCTAATTCCACAGGTAAATGACAAGGTTTTCCAAATACAAGTCGATAGGGAGACATTCCAATTGGTTTCTTAAAAGCAGTACGGTAAGCCCACAATGCATCATTTAATCTGTCAGACCAATCCTTTCGGTCGGGACGAACCGTTTTCTCAAGAATGCGTTTAATTTCCCTATTTGAAACTTCTACTTGTCCACAAGTCTGCGGATGATATGGAGTTGCAATTTTATGAGTAATGGAGTACTTTTTCAGAAGTGATTCAAAAGCTCTATTGCAAAAATGTGTACCACCATCACTTATAATTGCTCGAGGGGTTCCAAAACGAGAAAATATGTTTTCTTTCAAGAACCGAACCACCACTTTGTGATCATTTGTTTTGCAGGGAATGGCCTCTACCCATTTGGAAACATAATCTACTGCAACAAGGATGTAGAGATAACTAAACGATGGAGGAAATGGGCCCATGAAGTCAATACCCCAAACATCAAAAAGTTCAACAATCAGAATGTTGGTAAGGGGCATCATGGACCTACGTGATAATGTACCCATACGTTGGCATCTGTCACATTTTGTGCAAAATTCATGAGTATCTTTGAATAAAGTAGGCCAATAGAAACCACTCTGCAAAATTTTTGCAGCAGTCTTTTTCGCACCGAAATGGCCACCACATGCATGAGCATGGCAAAAAGACATGATACTATCAACTTCATGCTCCGGCACACATCTCCTAATGATTTGATCTGGGCAATACTTGAACAGGTATGGATCATCCCAGAAAAAATGCTTAACCTCGGCGAAGAATTTGGATTTATCTTGTTTTGTCCAATGTTCAGGAAGTTGAGTTGTGACAAGATAATTAACAATATCAGCATACCAAGGCAATTGAGAGACAGCAAAAAGTTGTTCATCAGGGAATGACTCATTCAAAGGTAAGGGTTCCTCAGCAGACTCGTCAATAAGTCTAGACAAGTGATCAGCAACAACATTTTCAGAACCTTTCTTGTCTTTTATCTCAATATCAAATTCTTGAAGTAATAGGACCCAACGAATTAAACGAGGTTTAGTGTCTTTCTTTGAAAGAAGATATTTCAAAGCTGCATGATCTGAAAACACTATGACCTTGGATCCTAAGAGATATGATCGGAACTTGTCTAGAGCAAAAACTACAGCCAACAACTCTTTTTCTGTAGTAGAATAATTGAGCTGAGCATCATTGAGAGTTCTACTTGCATAATAGATGACATGGGGTATCTTATTCACCCGCTGCCCGAAGACAGCTCCAACCGCATAATCGGATGCATCACACATAAGCTCAAAAGGTAAATTCCAGTCCGGTGGTTGGATGATGGGTGCAGATGTGAGAAATTGCTTGAGTTGATCAAACGCTTTAGAGCAATCATCATCAAAGACAAAAGGAGTTTCTTTAGCAAGCAAATTGCACAAAGGTCTTGAAATTTTGCTAAAGTCTTTGATGAATCTTCTGTAAAACCCAGCATGGCCAAGAAAAGATCGAACCTCCTTTACTGATTTTGGTGGAGGCAGACTTGAAATTAAGTCAACTTTGGCCTTATCAACTGCAATTCCTTTATTTGAAATAACATGTCCCAAAACTATCCCTTGACGAACCATAAAGTGATATTTCTCCCAATTTAGCACAAGATTTGTTTCTTTACACCTTGCCAAGACAAGAGACAAGTGGTGTAAACATTCATCAAAAGAGGATCCAAACACCGAGAAGTCATCCATGAAAATTTCCAGAAATCGCTCAACCATATCTGAAAATATGCTCATCATGCACCGCTGGAATGTGGCGGGTGCATTACATAACCCAAATGGCATGAGACGATATGCATATGTTCCAAAAGGACAAGTGAATGTGGTCTTTTCTTGATCCTCTGGAGCAATGGGAATTTGATTGTAGCCTGAATAGCCATCTAAAAAGCAATAGTAGCTATGACCAGCAAGTCTCTCAAGCATTTGATCAATGAATGGCAAAGGAAAGTGATCTTTCCTTGTAACCGAGTTCAATTTTCTGTAGTCAATACAAACCCGCCACCCAGTGGTCATTCGGGTGGGGACTAATTCATTATTATCATTTTTGACTACTGTGATTCCTGACTTCTTAGGAACAACCTGAACTGGGCTGACCCAAGTACTATCTGATATGGGGTAAATGATGCCAACATCTAACAATTTTAGCACCTCGGTTCTGACGACCTCCTTCATATTAGGGTTAAGTCTGCATTGCATTTCACGGGAAGATTTTGCATACTCCTCAAGGTAAATATGATGCATACACAGAGCAGGACTTATACCCTTAATGTCTGCTATTGTCCACCCCAAAGCTGTCTTATGTTCGCGAAGAACATTAAGCAACTTGCCTTCCTGTTCTGAATTAAGGTCTGAAGAGATGATAACAGGCAAGGTATCAGTAGAACCTAAGAACGCATATTTAAGTGTATCTGGTAATGGCTTTAGGTCAAGTTGGGGTGGTTTTTCAATAGATGGGACAAGTTTAGACTCAGGAACTGGAAGAGGTTCCACACTGGCTGTCCATTTGGTCGGGTCCAAAATAGGGGTAGAGTCAAACAATGCATTGACGTCTCTAATGGACCCTTCGATATCAAAGCCTAAGCCAAAATGAGTTAAACATGTCTGGAGGGGATCATCATTTAAAACAGTTTGCAGAGATTCTTCTACTAAACTTTCAATCATATTCACTGCAAAAGAATCATCCGTCTCCGGGGGTTGTTGTCTCACATTAAAGACATTGAGTTTGACTTTTAAATTGCCAAAAGACAACTTCATAACCCCATTTCTACAATTTATTATGGCATTGGATGTGGCTAAGAATGGCCTTCCCAAAATCACAGGAATCTGACTACCAGGATTCTGCACAGGTTGGGTATCTAAGACAATAAAGTCTACTGGGAAGTAAAATTTATCCACCTGAACCAGAACATCCTCAATAACACCGCGTGGAACTTTAACTGATCTGTCTGCAAGTTGCAGTGTTATGGTAGTCGGTTTCAACTCTCCTAACCCAAGTTGCTCATAAACAGAGAATGGTAGCAAATTTACACTAGCTCCTAAGTCCAACAATGCCCTCTCCACAGTATGGTCTCCTATAACGCATGAAATTGTGGGGCATCCTGGATCTTTAAACTTAGGAGGAGTGTTATGCTTAAGAATTGAGCTAACTTGTTCAGTGAGAAATACTTTCTTGTGTGCATTCAATTTTCTTTTCTGGGTGCACATGTCTTTTAAGAATCTTGCATAAGCGGGAACTTGCTTAATAGCATCGAGCAATGGAATATTGATTTGCACTTTCTTAAAAATTTCCATTGTCTCATCAAGTTTGTTCCCTTGAGATGTTTTTGCAAGTCTTTGGGGAAAAGGTGCCTTGGGTATATAGGGTGGAATATGGCTAGACTCAGGACACGAAGAAGCTTCAAGGCTCTTCTTCGATGTATTAGGACTCACGTCTGGTCTAGTGGTGCACTCTTGGTCCTCACCCTTTCTAGCGATTGTTTCTATGGCAGTTTTAGGTGGTTCAACATTATTGTCAATCTGTTTGCCACTCCTAAGTGTAGTTATGGCTTTAACTTGCGCTGGAGGGTGGTCTTGACAAGAGTTAGATCCCACTTCAAATTGTCCTTTGGGATTAGCTACAGGTTGACTAGGGAACCTACCTTTTTCTCTCTCATTTAATGCAGAAGCCAATTGACCCATTTGAAGTTCCAGCTTCGCAATTGCTTGCGAGTTGGCAAGTAAAGAATGTTGGGTATCTTTTTGAAATTGTAGAGAGCTTTGCATGAACAAATTCAAAGTATCCTCAAGAGATGGTTTCTTGGGTTGCGTAGGGAATGTTTGAACTTGTTGAGGGTAAGATTGATTGGGAGGGTACCCTGGTGGTCCTCCTTGATGCGGTCCTTTGGACCATGAAAAATTGGGATGCCTTGCCCAACCTGGGTTATAAGTTTCCGAATATGGGTTGTTGCCAGGTCGAGGAAAGACATTTATAGCATTAGCCTGATCACTATTGTATTCCACTCCAGAGGTGTTAGAAGGACAGTTTTGTGTGACATGGGAGGGGTTAGAGCAACTAGCACACACATTGACATGTGATGGCATTTGGGGCCCACCAGCAGACATCAACGCATCAAAGCGTTGTGTCAGGCTGTCGATCTTGGAGATCAAATGTGCGTTATTGTCTACCTCATATACGCCTCCTTTCTTTTGAAAAGGAAACGTTCTGTCAACTCTACTTGAGCAATCCCATTGCTGAGAATTCTCGCATAGAGTCTCAATAAAGTCCCATGCTTCTTCGGCACTCTTCATCATAACTGACCCACCACTAGCGGCATCAACCATTTGACGGTTCTGAGGTGTTAAACCGTCATAAAAGAATTGAACTTGTTGCCACTTTAAAAATCCATGGTGTGGACACTTAAGGAGCAAATTCTTCCATCTTTCCCAACACTCATAAAAGTGTTCACCCTCCTTCTGCATGAAATTTGTAATTTCTCTACGAAGGGCATGAGTTTTATGAACAGGGAAGAATTTGTTCAAAAATTTTTCAGCTAATTGATCCCAACTCCTAATCGTTCCAACTTCTAAAGAGTTCAACCATGCTTTCGCTTTTTCTTTCAAAGAAAAGGGAAAGAGGCGCAACCTAACAGATTCATCAGAGAAATTTTGGAATTTAAATGTAGCACAAATGTCAAGGAACTCTTTAACATGATTATAGGGATCTTCTTTATTGGAACCATAGAATGTGGGCAAGAGTTGCATCACCCCTGGTTTCAACTCAAAGTGGTGTGCCGTGGTGAGCGGCAACACTATGCAGGAAGGTGAGTTGAATTGAATGGGGGATGAATAATCTTTTAGTGTCTTCCTCACATTCTCATTTTCCATGTTACCTACTTGATTTGCAATATCCATTGTATGTTTGAGTCTTGCTTTAAAAGTTCTTTCAATTTCTAGGTCAAGAGGTGCAAGCTTTTCACCCAGTGACCGACGACCAAGCATACACTAACTAACGGCACTAAAAATTAAATACCTAGAACAAACCTAAAAATCGCACTAACACAGCATGCAATCACAGAAAGAAATATAAAAATGCTAAGCACCTAGAAAAATTAAAAGAGAAGGTAAAAGAATGCAAACGAGGGGAAGGGGTGGCCCTTCCAACGTTGGCGAGAATTCCGCGTTTTCTCTTACTCCTACAAGAAGACAAAACACTAATAAGTAACAAAAATTAAACTAAATTAAACTAAAACTAAACTACTCTAAGAATTCGGTAAATTATCCTACGTAGTCCCCGGCAACGGCGCCAAAAACTTGATGTAAATTTTAATATAATACTCGCAAGCGCACGAATCTATAGCAGAATAGTGGCTACGAGGTCGATCCCTCAGAGACTTAGTAAGATATTCAACCTAATTCTAGAGTATGTAGCAAGTAGTAATGAAATGTAAAGTTCTAATTTTTATTTTCTTTTTAAGCAATCAATTATTCAACTAAACTAAAAACACAGAAATTAACTAAACAAAAGATAAAATAATAAGGAAAAATCCTGTGTTCTGCTTTCAGTCTGTCTTGCTTCTCCGTCCTGCTTTGCTCTCTCCTCCACCTTCAGCAACAGTCTCTCAACTGCACGCCTCAACCGTTCTACTCTTTCTCTCGAACAGAGTAGACAGTCCCCGATTCCAGCCAAAGCAAAGCTTCTTTCCCAAAACCTCCGTTATGCTTGATAAGCGTAAAATATACACATTTATATGCCTTATTTACCTATTTGCTAGTGTAGTTTTTGTGATAAAACATGAATAAATCGGGTTATTTGTGATTAGGGTAGTAATTAGGGGATTAATAATTAATTTACTCTAATTAACTATTTTAGATGCATTATTGAATTTAATGAATCATATTTTTATTATGCGTCTAATTTTAGTTTGGTTTTGTTATTGTAAGTTTGAAATTGCAGATTGCAGATCACTAGCAGGCGTGCGCATTAGACGTGTTTTGAAAAGCCAAAGTGACCCATGAGTTGATATGACGCGTATTGAAGGATTTGAACCGTTGATGAGCTATTTAAGAGAAGACGGGCGCGAATTTAAAGTACGGACGTGCGGATTCGGTTTGGTGGTTGAGATCGTTACGACGGGTTTTATTAAAGAAAAAGAAAAAAAAGAAAGAAAAGGAATGAAAACCGGATGGGCTGATTTAGGCCGGTTTAGAAAATAAAAAAAAAGAAAGAAACAACCCGAGCCATCGGCTCGGGTGTTCCAGACCATCGGCGGGCCGGCAAGCGTTGGTTCGACGGCGATGGGCGAGCTCCGGCGGCGAATGAGCTCGACGGTGAAGAGGAAACCGAAGCAGCAGGGTGATCGCGGTGGAGCAGCTCGAGGTACCGGCGGAAGATTTGGGCAAGGTTCTGGTTTTTCGGAAACTGAACAGACGATCGGAGCTGGAGCAGAACAGAGGAACAGATCGGAGCTGGATGGCCACGACGGCGAAGCTCGAGAGACGGCGGCCTTGGATTTCGACGGAGCAATGGACAACGATGGTTCGACGGCGGAATTCGAGCGCCGGCAGAACAATGACGAAGGCTCTGTTTTCACGGCGATGGGTCATGGCTGGGGTACGGCGGCGCTCGTGCTGGCTATGGAGCTGAACTGGCAGCCACGACGGCTCGAGGAGGAGCAAAATAGTAAAAGGAAAGCTCTTGATTTGGAAATTTGCGTATAACAGAGCTGGAATTGCGAATGTATTTCAGTTTGATAAGCTTCCATATTCGGTTCGATTGGAAATGGAAAATAGTCGAATTAGGACTCTTGGGAATGGCTTATAAAAACGGAAGAAGAGGAGGATCGAGGGAAAAAAAGCGCTGGCGATTTTGGGACGGATTTTTGAGACGAGAGGGGCGATTTTGAGAGGATTTTCAGGACTGCTCTGGACTGTGTCTGGTGGACTCTGTTTTTGACGAAACAGAGGACGAACATCGGGTGAACAGAGCTTTACAGAGCCTTGTGCGGCTGATTTGAGTCGTGTTCTTCGCTGTGATTTCAGTCGAGAATAAGAGGAATCGAGAGGTATCGAGAGGAGAAGGAGAAGAGAAGGAAAAGTTGGATTTTTGGCTTCGGTGAACAGTGTTCCTGCAATTGCTACAGTACGGGCGGTTCGAGGGAGACGATGAACAGTACCGCGGATGAACAGTGAATCTGCTACAGTAACCCCGTGAATAGTATTTTGCAATAGTGTTATCAATGCAATTCTTTTCCAAATCTGATTTTTCTTTTCTCATGAATATGAATAGCTAAATCTTTTGTCAAAGCTAGAGGTGACGTTATTTGATTAGTATTCTTACGTTTATGAAAAAGTGTTTAATGCTTATTTGATTGAATGCGATGTTTTGATAAAGTCACAATCTATATAATTATTTGATTTGTCGTTAACGTAAGGTACGGCGAATGCTTATAATTCCCTGTGATTAGTAGACTGAGCTTGTTAATGATAAATATTCGATCAATATTTTTATGTTAATGGATATGATGAATGTGAATGAAATATCATCCGATTAGGTCAAATCATTATTTGATTCTAATTGACTAATTGAATAGACGTAGAATATTAATTAAATAATTGATCCTTGAAGCTTTGATATCTCTCATCGATTATCTTTGCCTGTCTTTAGTTAGTTTTAATTGAATTGTTAATCATCATTTTAGTAGTTAATTGAATTATAACTTCTCTGCATAATTTCCTGATAAGAATCTTAATTTGCTAAGCTAAGTAGTGTTTAAATTAGTTAGAATAGAATAATCCTACATCATTCCCTGTGGTTCGACCTCGGACTTACCGAGTATATATTACAATTTGTCAACCTTCTTTTGGGTTTGATCAATGCTACCCCTCTCTCGAGCAAGTAACTCTGTTCCTCCTCTTCGTTGCCACAGACAAACTGTGCCTTCGAGAACTCCTCTCGTCCTCACTCTCTCCAGCAACAGTTCTTCCCACTTCTCCTGCCAAAGCACAGCCAGTCAATTCCCTTCGAACACGAAGCCGCTCTCCAACACAGCCAGGAACCACCTACTTCCACCACGGCCAGTACTCCTTTAAACAGCAGAACAGCCGTCCCCTTCTTCCTCTGGTACTCGACAGAAAATCCACCCAACAAAGCCGTCCCCCGTCTGCACAGCACAGCCGACAGCACTTTCGAACCGCCCTTCTCGACAGAGCCGAACACCCCCTTCTTCGATCCACCACGGCCGTCCTTTGTCGAACAGACAGAACAGCCTCCACAGCACCGCCCCTGTTTCCACAGACCTCCAACGACCCAGTCTCCGTCTTCCTCTGCTCTCAACAGAGAAGCCGCCACCACCTTCAAACAAAAACAGAGCCCCCTCCTTCGAAACCCCCCTTCTGCGCCGCCACAAGCTCCTCCATTTATAGTCGAAAAATCGAGTCGACGGCTACCCAGCACCTTCCTTTCCGGGCGCAACCTCAAGGTTTCAAAAAAAGAATTTTTCCATTTTTCAGACATCGGCCAAATCAGAGCTTGCCGTCCATCTGCCCTTCCAAATCCAGCATCCTCTGTCTAGCTGTTGGGTCGCCGTCGTCGCTTCACCAGCTTTCCGGTCATCTCCTCCATCTCCGGCAACCATTTCTCATATTCAGATGTCGATTCTCAATCCAGTCATCACCGTTGTTCCGCCGGCTCAATCCGCCGCCACCGTAGCTTCCTCACGATCGCCGTCTGTTAAGCATGAAAAATACACATTTTTATATGCCTTTTTACCTATTTGTTAGTCATGTTTTCCAATTAAAACGAGGAATAAAGTGAATTTTGGTAATTTTCTAAGTGTTTAGGAATTAAACGAATAAGGCTCTCTAAATTGCTCAATTTAACACTGTTCCGTAATTTTATAAATATTTGGTGCGTCTAATTTGGGACATGTTTTATTTTGTATAGGTTCGCATGCTCGTACTGTTGAATAACCAAAAGTAAAGCCGTTAGACGGGTTTTGAAATGCCAAAGCGACCCAAGAGATGAGATCACGCGCAGAGATGATCTGGACCGTTGATGTTCACTGATGAAGAAGATGGGCGTGGAATTAGAATACAGAGCCATTCAGATTCAATCTAGCGGATGAAGGTCATACGATGGGTTTTAACTAAGTCAAAAGAAAAAAAAAGGAACCGGTTTAGTGGCTCATCGGGTTTGGTCTAAAAAAATAAAAATAAAATAAAAAAATAAAAAAAAGGGCAACCCGAGCCAGGATCGGGTGTCCTGTTTCTGAAACAGAGCAGAGCCTCGAGCTTTGCTCGAGGCGATTGGTTCCGGCGGCATGACGGCGGCCCTGGGTTCCTGGGGATTTCACAGTGGCGACCAGAGGAGAATCGATGACGGCGGCGGTTCTGGGGTCTGGCCTGACGGCGGAGTTCGAGCACGGCAGAAGAGCTCGACGGCGGCCTGAAGCGGCAGGATTCCAGCAATCGAAGTGGACGATGGCGAACTAGCAGACGCTCAAGCTCTGCTCGAGCGGCCGACAGAGGCGGCAGTCCTGAGTTCTGGCAACACAGAGCGACGGCGGCGGAGCTCACGGCGAGGTTGGAGGCCGATTTGAGGAGGAGGATCTCGAATCGGTGACTGATTTGGAAGGTCTCAGATTGGGAAGCTTTATTTTGGGCAATTTGGCTATGTTTCAAAGAGTTAAAGTCGTGATCTTTTGTTTACAAATTGGACCTCAATTCGAACCGAAAAATGGTGGATATAGATGAACTTACAGCAGCAAAAGGAAAGATTGTTTTTACACGAATTTGATTTGGGAAAAACTGCTGATTTGGTTCTGATTTTAGAAGAACAGGAGGACTTGCAGTCTATAAAAACAGAGCCTCATTCGAGAGTCCGGGGGGCAGTTCGAGAGAAAGACGACCTCAAATTTTCTGTTTTATTTTCATCTTAATTTTCTGTTTCATTTTCATTTCAAATTATTGTTTCATTGAGTCTGTAATTGTGCGAACAGGAGATTTGCACGAGTCGGGAAGACGATCAACAGTTCCCTTTTCATCTTTTTCTCAGTTCCAAAATTTTGATTTGTTTTTTTTTCTTTCTTTCGGGTATTGTGCATTTCGGTTATTGTCATTGTGCTACGTTGGAGTTGTACCGGTTGCATTGAACAGTCGGCCAAGAGAAGAGGAATCGTATTTTGCAATTTTTCTTTAATCTCAAAAATTCCTGTAAGTTCAATTTTATTTTCTTTTATGTCAATGAGTTTAATTATGAATTTTGCATGTGTAATAGTTAATATGTGTGGCTAAATTAGTTGCTAGGGCTAGGATGAGGCTGTAGTAATTGTAGGGATTCCCGTTTTCATGAAAGTTGATATTTTTGTTATAAAATTGTGCGTTAATTGATTATGCGTTCCTTGTGTTAATTGCGTAGTTAGTTTCGGATATAGCATTAATCATGTTTTTGCTATGCTTTGGAATTACTATTGTCAATGCATGCTTGTTTTAATTGCTTAAATAACAAATTGGATACTAGTTGTGATTCTCTCGTAAGTGGATACATCTAGTGATTTGAATTGTTAATTTAAATAGCATTCAGGGCGTGATTTTTATCTGAATATTTGTGCGTTAAAGTAAAATCGTCCGTAACAACGTGAATAGGATTCTAGATTGTTACGAGTTTTTGGGTGACTAAAAGTGT
The DNA here is from genome assembly GCA_039654745.1 of Houttuynia cordata. NCBI lineage: Eukaryota > Viridiplantae > Streptophyta > Magnoliopsida > Piperales > Saururaceae > Houttuynia > Houttuynia cordata. The sequence continues at coordinate 28,041,431 of CM077504.1, forward strand.
AGGGTTCTCTACAATTTATTGCATGCCGATTCCGAAGCCTTAGTATTTTATTAAGTTGATAAAGTTCAGATTTTTATTCTGTTAATTGATTTTAATTAGTCGTTAGTTAGTTGATCAATTTCTACAAGTTTCATAGTTTAGTCAAGGGTTTAGTTAGGGTTCGATTAGATTTCCGCTACACAAGTCCCTGTGGGTTCGACCTCGTAAAAATTGTGCGATTATACTGCAAATCCGATTCGTACACTTGCGAGTAAAATTAGGAGACTAATTAAAACAACAACAAGTTTTTGGCGCCGTTGCCGGGGACTTGTAGGAAATCAAATTCTAAGACTAATTTTACCCTTGCAGTTAATTTTAGGTCAAAAATTAAAAATTAAAAATTAAAAATTAAAAATTAAAAAATTAAAAATTAAAAAATTAAAAAATTTTCAACACGTGAGAGTTGATTGACGGTGGATGACCACGTGGACACGTGATCACACACTGCGTCTGGTTAGCAATAATTCTAATCCTTTAGAGAATAGTGAAACTAAAATTGATCTTTCATTCAAAATGGAAGATCAACCTGAGAAATCTCTGAGGGAGTTATTTTCTCCGATCACAATCAACCCTCCATCTTGCATAGTGTTGCCTGCAACCTCTGCAAAGCATTTTGAATTAAAACCTCAGATAATTCAACTTTTGCCCAATTATCATGGTCTTAACAGAGAGGATCCTTACATGCATGTAAAGGATTTTCTAGAAATTTGTGCAACATTTAGGTTCACAGACTTCTCTGATGAGTCTGTTCGTCTGCGCCTTTTCCCCTTCTCTTTGAAGGACAAGGCCAAGGCATGGTTAAATTCTCTTCCCGCTGACTCTGTCACAACGTGGGATATGTTGGTGAGCAAATTCTTGTCCAAATTCTTCCCAATGGCCAAAACCAACGAATTAAAGAGAGAAATCACTGACTTCATGGAAGATGAAAATGAAAAATTTTATGAGAGTTGGGAAAGATTTAAAGACCTTTTACTAAAATGTCCACATCATGGGTTTGAAACATGGAGGTTAATACAACACTTTTACAATGGTTTAACTCAAACACACCGCAACATGATTGAATCAATGAACGGCGGTGCTTTCTTAGACTTGGGAGGTGAAGCAGCTTATAACTTCTTAGAGCGATTAGCTGAAAGGTCCCAACAGTGGGATTTTGCAGGTCATAGGGAGAGACAACATCAAGCTCCTAAGAAGGGAGGTCTCTACGAGATTAAAGATGACGTAGATGTTAAGGTCAAACTCGATGCGCTAACCAAGAAAATAGATGCCCTGAGTTTGAACCGAAGCATCAATGCCCTCAACATGAATGAAGCATGCTCTGTGTGTGCTAGCCCGATGCATACATCTCTGAACTGCCCTTCCATGAATACTTGTCCAGAGAGTTATGCAGAACAAGTCAATGTTCTAAACAATTATGGGAAGCTGACAGGCAATCCTTTCTCTGAAACTTACAATTCAAGTTGGAGAAATCATCCAAATTTCTCCTGGAGACAAAGTCAACCACCTATGAATGTAGGTGGGCAGCCTATGCAACCCATGCATAATCAGTTTAGGCAGAATAACCCACCTTATCCAGCTTTGTCTCAACCTCCTACCCAATATCAACAACCTGTCACTCAATCTCAGGGTCTTACACAAAAACAATCCTCTTTAGAGGACACTCTCAAATCTTTCATCCAATCTACAAGCCAAGTCATTCAGTCAACTAACCAAGCTATGCTTGAGATGAAGAACTCTACACACATGAATACTCAAGCAATTGCCAAGTTAGAGACTCAAGTTGGTCAATTGGCTACTCAAATAGCGGAAAGAGAAAGAGGGAGATTCCCTAGTCAACCTGTGCCTAACCAGAAGGGCCAATTCTCTATTGGTAGTAGCTCTAATTCTTCACAGAATGAGGAACATGTTCAATCAGTTATTACCCTTAGGTCTGGAAAGCAAATTGATAATAAAATTGAAATGTCTGAAAAAGAATGTGAGAACACTAAGACTGAAATAGAGACTAAGGATTCTTCTCCAACTGTTGACAGTGATTCTCCACCTAGGAATTTTGTACCTAGGGCACCTTATCCGCAAAGACTAGTCAATCCTAAAAAAGGTGCACAATATGGAGATATTCTAGAGGTGTTTAAACAAGTGCAAATAAACATTCATTTTCTAGATGCAATCCAACAAGTGCCTTCATATGCAAAATTTTTGAAAGATCTAGTCTCTGTCAAAAAGAAAAATAATGTTCCTAAAAAGGCATTTCTAGCAGAACAAGTCAGCTCTGTCATTCAATGTAAATTTCCTATTAAATATAAGGACCCTGGTTGTCCCACAATTTCATGCATGATAGGGAAACATCAGATTGAGCGAGCCTTGCTAGATCTGGGGGCAAGTGTGAATTTATTGCCCTACTCTGTGTATGTGCAATTAGGTCTGGGAGAGCTAAAACCCACGACAATGACACTTCAATTAGCTGACCGTTCGGTTAAAATTCCTCGAGGTGTTGTTGAGGATGTTTTGATAAAGGTTGATACATTTTATTTCCCTGTGGACTTTGTTGTCCTTGATACTCAACCTGTTCCGAACATAAGTGGGCAAATACCTGTCATTTTGGGTCGTCCATTTCTAGCTACATCTAATGCTATTATTAATTGCAGAAATGGAGTGATGCAAATTTCGTTTGGGAATATGAAGGTGGAATTGAACATTTTTGACATCAGTAAACAACCACCTGACATGGATGATGTGAATGAAATAAACCTGATTGAAACACTTGTCCATGAAACGTTTCTTCAAACACATTCCCAAGATCCTTTAGAGGCATGCTTAACACATTTTGGCTGTGAATTTGATATCGATCAGTCAATTGAACAAGTAAACTCATTGCTTGAGTCTGTACCTCTGATGAGTACTGAACGGTGGCAACCAAAAGTGGAGCCTCTTACCTTATCATCATCACCAGTAGTTCCATCTAGTGTTGAGCCACCTAAATTAGACCTGAAACCATTGCCGGATACTCTGAAATATGCTTATTTAGGTCCTGCTGAGTCCTTACCTGTCATTATTGCATCGGACCTAGATGTGGCTCAAGAGCGTAAACTACTTGATGTTCTTGTAAAGCACAAAGAAGCCATAGGGTGGACCATTGCAGATATTAAAGGCATCAGTCCCTCTATTGTTATGCACAGAATTCATTTGGAGGATGATGCCAAGCCTTCTCATGAATCCCAAAGGCGTCTTAACCCTGTAATGCAAGAAGTTGTTCGAGCTGAAATCCTTAAGCTTTTAGATGTAGGAGTTATCAACCCAATTTCTGATAGTAAATGGGTCAGTCCTGTTCAAGTTGTGCCGAAAAAGTCTGGCATAACTGTTGTGAAAAATGATGCTGATGAGTTAGTGCCAACTCGAGTTCAAACGGGTTGGCGTGTCTGTATTGATTATAAGAAGTTGAATGCTTTGACAAAAAAAGATCATTTTCCCCTTCCTTTCATTGACCAAATGCTGGAAAGGTTAGCGGGACATGAATATTATTGCTTCCTTGATGGTTATTCTGGTTATAACCAAATTCCCATAGCCCCTGAAGACCAAGAAAAGACCACTTTCACGTGTCCTTTTGGTACCTTTGCCTACCGTCGCATGCCCTTTGGCCTATGCAATGCACCTGCTACCTTTCAAAGGTGTATGTTGAGCATTTTCTCTGATATGGTAGAGCGATTTTTAGAGGTATTCATGGACGATTTTTCTGTCTTTGGGTCTACTTTTGATGAATGTCTGCACCATCTATCTTTAGTGTTAGTGAGGTGTAAAGAGAAGAATCTGGTGCTTAACTGGGAGAAATGTCATTTTATGGTTCAAAAAGGAATTGTTCTTGGGCATATTATATCTAATAAAGGCATTGAAGTTGATAAAGCTAAAGTTGATTTGATTTCACATCTTCCACCACCACGAACTGTGAAAGAAATCAGATCATTTTTAGGTCATGCTGGATTTTACAGAAGATTCATTAAAGACTTTAGTAAAATTTCAAGGCCTTTGTGTAATCTTCTTGCAAAAGATACACCATTTGTCTTTGATGATGCTTGCAATAATGCCTTTCAGAAACTCAAATCAGAGTTAACATCTGCACCTATTATTCGGCCACCTGATTGGAGCCTACCTTTTGAGATAATGTGCGATGTCTCTGATTATGCTATTGGTGCTGTGTTGGGGCAGCGAATTAATAAACTTCCCCATGTGATTTACTATGCCAGTAAAACATTGAATGATGCTCAACTTAATTATTCTACAACTGAAAAAGAGTTGCTGGCAGTAGTCTTTGCTCTAGATAAGTTTCGGTCTTACTTATTGGGATCAAAGGTCTATATCTATTCGGATCATGCTGCATTGAAGTATCTTTTATCTAAAAAAGATGCTAAACCTCGTCTTCTCCGATGGATATTGTTGCTACAAGAATTTGATATTGAAATTCGGGATAAGAAAGGTTCCGAAAATGTTGTAGCCGACCACTTATCTAGGTTAATAGTTGATTTTACTGATGAATCATTGCCCATAACTGAATCTTTTCCTGATGAGCAATTACTTGTAGTGTCCCAGTTGCCTTGCAAAGATTAATAGCTATGTCTGGCTGAAGACGTAAAACTTAGCGCTACTGGGAGGCAACCCAAGTTTTTAGAATTTTTATTTTTGTGCTTATTTTTCTTATGTTATTCTTGTGCTTCACTTGTTCTTTTCATTTTGATAGATACTATAGCGTTTCAGTGGAGTACGGGTACTATCTTTCCTTCCCTCGTCTATTTATTTTCCTCAGTATTTATTTCATATTTTTTTACATTGAGGACAATGTTTCATGCAGGTTTGGGGGTATAGGAAGATATTTGTTTAGGATATCTTAAGTTATTTTCTTGCTTGTTTTGAATTTTTCAGTCAAAAAAAAATTATTAAAATCAAAATTTTGTAGTTTTTAGGTTGTTTGTTAGTATTTTTATAGGTTTTGGTAGTTTATCCCTTCGTGATGCATACTTCAATTTTTAAGAGATTAATTTACATTGGAAGTGTGAGTAAGTATACTGGAGGATAGAGACACTTAACTGAGAAATAGCATTCTGTTACAATCCTCTTGGATCAAGTGCTTGAGCTAATAAAACTCACTCACACACACCAGTTACATAAAGTAATACCTTCTAGAGATTTGTTGAATACTAATCTTCAGTGGGATGTCTTTAGTCAGAGTCATTGGATGATGTGTGGTTATCTGTTGAGCTTAAAGATCATGATAGACCATTTACTTGGCCAGGGCTTGGAACCGGAAATAGGTTGAGAGTATAATACAGCCTGGACAGAATAAAGATGTGCTTGAAAATATATATGATGAAAATGAAAAAAAAAATGGAAACGAAAATAAAGAAAAGGGGCTGCTTGACTATTATAGGATTAACTTAGGCTGATGCTCAGGTCCGAAGCGGTCCATCTTAAAACCTAATGCCCTAAGCCAACTGGCTGGGAGTCATTGGCCTGAGTCATTGCTAAACCTAAGCATCTTGAAGTCAGGCCTTACACAGTCCTAATAAAAAAAAAAAAGAGTCTATGGTGTATTATCCTCTCAAATCTAGAATGTTGGACCCGAAGGAGGCGCGCAAGCATCTGTGCTATCATGAACCTAAAGATTACGATGACTATGTAGATTCTAATGTTCTTTGGTTAATGGGTAACACTGGATCTGTGTAAAACAGAGATTTAGAGTGTATTGCTACAATGTTCTACACTTTCTATTATTTAAAGTATCATGTTATATCATATTGAGCAGAAATTTCCAAGATGAAGGTGTAGAATAAAACCACTTACTTGAGCGCTTCTATATTCCAGTTGATTATAAATGCAAGTACGTGTGGTTAGTTTTCTTAAGTATTGCAGTGTGTATTTGAAGGGATAATAGGTTTTGTGTTTTGAAGTGTTTAGTTGATTTATTTCTCATTTAGATAAAGAATAAGGTTAATTTTATAAATACATGTTTGTGGGTAGCATGGCTGCAAACCCTCACGAGACTTCACTCGTCCAGCCAGGGACACCTGGGGGTTTAAAAGGCTTGTTGCATATGCTAAATGCAATCGTGGTTCCCTACGACAGTGGCATTTATTTTTGAAGTAGTTTTATTATTTTTTCTTTTGTGTTTTGCTTGAGGACTAGCAAAATCTAGGTTTGGGGGTATTTGTTAAGCATGAAAAATACACATTTTTATATGCCTTTTTACCTATTTGTTAGTCATGTTTTCCAATTAAAACGAGGAATAAAGTAAATTTAGGTAATTTTCTAAGTGATTAGGAATTAAACGAATAAGGCTCTCTAAATTGCTCAATTTAACACTGTTCCGTAATTTTATAAATATTTGGTGCGTCTAATTTGGGACATGTTTTATTTTGTATAGGTTTGCATGCTCGTACTGTTGAATAACCAAAAGTAAAGCCGTTAGACGGGTTTTGAAATGCCAAAGCGACCCAAGAGCTGAGATCACGCGCAGAGATGATCTGGACCGTTGATGTTCACTGATGAAGAAGATGGGCGTGGAATTAGAATACAGAGCCATTCAGATTCAATCTAGCGGATGAAGGTCATACGATGGGTTTTAACTAAGTCAAAAGAAAAAAAAAGGAACCGGTTTAGTGGCTCATCGGGTTTGGTCTAAAAAAATAAAAATAAAATAAAAAAATAAAAAAAAGGGCAACCCGAGCCAGGATCGGGTGTCCTGTTTCTGAAACAGAGCAGAGCCTCGAGCTTTGCTCGAGGCGATTGGTTCCGGCGGCATGACGGCGGCCCTGGGTTCCTGGGGATTTCACAGTGGCGACCAGAGGAGAATCGATGACGGCGGCGGTTCTGGGGTCTGGCCTGACGGCGGAGTTCGAGCACGGCAGAAGAGCTCGACGGCGGCCTGAAGCGGCAGGATTCCAGCAATCGAAGTGGACGATGGCGAACTAGCAGACGCTCAAGCTCTGCTCGAGCGGCCGACAGAGGCGGCAGTCCTGAGTTCTGGCAACACAGAGCGACGGCGGCGGAGCTCACGGCGAGGTTGGAGGCCGATTTGAGGAGGAGGATCTCGAATCGGTGACTGATTTGGAAGGTCTCAGATTGGGAAGCTTTATTTTGGGCAATTTGGCTATGTTTCAAAGAGTTAAAGTCGTGATCTTTTGTTTACAAATTGGACCTCAATTCGAACCGAAAAATGGTGGATATAGATGAACTTACAGCAGCAAAAGGAAAGATTGTTTTTACACGAATTTGATTTGGGAAAAACTGCTGATTTGGTTCTGATTTTAGAAGAACAGGAGGACTTGCAGTCTATAAAAACAGAGCCTCATTCGAGAGTCCGGGGGGCAGTTCGAGAGAAAGACGACCTCAAATTTTCTGTTTTATTTTCATCTTAATTTTCTGTTTCATTTTCATTTCAAATTATTGTTTCATTGAGTCTGTAATTGTGCGAACAGGAGATTTGCACGAGTCGGGAAGACGATCAACAGTTCCCTTTTCATCTTTTTCTCAGTTCCAAAATTTTGATTTGTTTTTTTTTCTTTCTTTCGGGTATTGTGCATTTCGGTTATTGTCATTGTGCTACGTTGGAGTTGTACCGGTTGCATTGAACAGTCGGCCAAGAGAAGAGGAATCGTATTTTGCAATTTTTCTTTAATCTCAAAAATTCCTGTAAGTTCAATTTTATTTTCTTTTATGTCAATGAGTTTAATTATGAATTTTGCATGTGTAATAGTTAATATGTGTGGCTAAATTAGTTGCTAGGGCTAGGATGAGGCTGTAGTAATTGTAGGGATTCCCGTTTTCATGAAAGTTGATATTTTTGTTATAAAATTGTGCGTTAATTGATTATGCGTTCCTTGTGTTAATTGCGTAGTTAGTTTCGGATATAGCATTAATCATGTTTTTGCTATGCTTTGGAATTACTATTGTCAATGCATGCTTGTTTTAATTGCTTAAATAACAAATTGGATACTAGTTGTGATTCTCTCGTAAGTGGATACATCTAGTGATTTGAATTGTTAATTTAAATAGCATTCAGGGCGTGATTTTTATCTGAATATTTGTGCGTTAAAGTAAAATCGTCCGTAACAACGTGAATAGGATTCTAGATTGTTACGAGTTTTTGGGTGACTAAAAGTGTAGGGTTCTCTACAATTTATTGCATGCCGATTCCGAAGCCTTAGTATTTTATTAAGTTGATAAAGTTCAGATTTTTATTCTGTTAATTGATTTTAATTAGTCGTTAGTTAGTTGATCAATTTCTACAAGTTTCATAGTTTAGTCAAGGGTTTAGTTAGGGTTCGATTAGATTTCCGCTACACAAGTCCCTGTGGGTTCGACCTCGTAAAAATTGTGCGATTATACTGCAAATCCAATTCGTACACTTGCGAGTAAAATTAGGAGACTAATTAAAACAACAACACCGTCCTCGCCGGAGCTCCTCAGCTGCCTGACCCATAGCCCACGGCCGCCGGTGCTTCGCCTCCGGTGCTCACCCCAACAGAACAGAGCCTCCGTCAGAGCCTCCGTTGCTCTGTTCTGTTCCAGACGCCCGACGCCCGAGCCATCGGGCTCGGGTTGCTTTCGGTTTTCTTTTTTTTTCTTTTTTTCTGAACCGAACCAGAACCGGTCGTATCAATCTCGCGCGTCCAATCTCCGATCTCGGCACAGAACCCATTTGACGTGTATTTGTGAATCCGAAACCTGGAGCTCTCAAACCTGTATGAATAAAATTAAAATGTAATTAGACGCTTAATAAAATATAAATCTTATTAAATCCAATTAATGCATCTAAATAACTCAATTAAGCACGTTTATTCATTAAACTCCAAATTATTCACTTAACACAGATAAACATTAATTATTCTTATTCTAACTAAAAATACAACTAACAAATAGGTAGAAAGGCATATAAAAATGTGTATATTTTGCATATATCACCTGTGATCTTACACTAAGAGCCATTTGGTAAAGAAATTTAAGAAGACATAATTTATTATGAAAAGGATAAGTAGGATAATCTTGCGCACATAGAAACATCATTAGATATTCATTTCCACATCAGCAACTAAAATTCAATCGAAGTATCGTATGCTATAAAAAAACTCGAATATGCTTGATCTGGCCTACGTTTGACATAAGCATATATATCAAATCAATAAAGGTTCTTAGATAGGTTACATGAAGAAGAAAATATTTGTGTGATATATAAAGGGCTGTTTGGTTCATGAATTTGGAGATAACTAACTGAATTATGTTTGGTTCATGAATTTCAGCTGAATTGAAAATTCAGCCTGAAAGAAGATTTTCCTTAATTTAGGCTTGATTGGTGAGTCTTTTCATTAGGAGATTCATCAAATTAAGACTAAATTGTGAATTTTCACTTTAGCAACCAAACGGCATTCCCATTTTACACTAAGTCGACCTGAATAAATTCTCTCTTAATCAAGCTGTAGATTCATTAAAATTCACTAATCAAACAGTCCCATAGGTATGTTACACAAAAATAAATGAATTTTCAAGGGTTGTTGAGGTTAGGCAATTATATTTTTTTAAAAGAATTTGACATAAGTATAACATTAACCTATTTTCTAACAGCTCAAGGTTTTGGGAACACAGTTATCTAGCATGTATCAACGCTCCAGGTTTTGAAAAATCCTGGGTTCTAGTCCTGTTGGATGTGTTACATACCCCCTGTGATTGTTCACTAGCAAAGAAAGATAGATGGTTACACATGAGGTAGGGTTAGAGTACATGAAAAGTATATAGTGGTGTTTCATTTCCTAATTGCTACAACACTTCTGGGTTATCTTATCTTACATATTTAAAGGCATTGGAATTAGGAAATGAAGGCATATTTAAAAGCATCTTACATATTTAAATGTGCTAGGAGATGGCATTGGAAGGCACATTTGTCCTTTTTCCATTTGGAGGCACCCTGTATTATATGTTTATTTGTAATGTGCTTAATATCCTCGTTATCTCCGACACCATGTAACAATGATCAGCACTCACAGTTAAGGATTACCAAGCTTTTTTTCGGATAATTCAGTTCCTTGCCTAGTTGCCCTGGATACACATGTCTGTAGCTAGGAAAAAAGATGTGTTTTAACTTGGGAAAGAGGTACAAGGAGAAGATCGATGAAATTGTAGAAGAGAAGAGCTGGACTAGTGGCAAAAGAGATCGCAGAAAAGAAGAAAGCAAGAGTTTGATTGTAGAAGAAAAGGAAAGCAGGAACAATGGGGCGATAAACGAAGGTAACGCAGCTTCACTTTTCTTTCCAGCCATTACTTCCCGTAGTTAGTACAACTCTTATGTGGTCCTCTTCTACATTGCTATCTTGTGAATAAGAAGTTACGTCTTCACGAAAAACAAATTATAAATCAGCTGCAGTCCTAGAAGTTGATCCATGATGATTGTCACACTTGTACTTTATAGAGTCATTTTATGAGAATGTAGGGATGTTTTTGTTCCTTAGAAGGGTCTTGGTGAGTCTTTTTCTTTTACTGCAGTTTATTATATTCATAAAAACAGCGCCATCCCATCTCAATTATTCTGGAATGCGTGTAAATCACCATGTTATATATATGCTGCTCTAAGCAATAATTCTCTTAAGCAACTTCAGCTTGTCAATACTTCTTATGAATTGGCTGCAGTAAGCAGCTGCACGCCAGCCTGCACTTGGTGTAAATTTCAGAATTTCTCTATCTCGAAAAGAAAAAAAAAAACAGAAAAACTCCCTCTACATTTCGTCAGGGAAGAGACTTATTAATTTGTATGGAAGAGCAGAGCTGTAAATTTGTGGAACTCTTTCAGAAAGGTAATTCCGAATATTGATGCAGAACCTCGTATAATTCTTTCAGAAAGGTAAAGCCGAATAGTTAGCTCACTCGCAGCATTAACATACTCCTTCCGTCCGGAGTTTAAAGTGTGGCAAATGGCAACTGATCTACCGCCCCCGTTCACCACTTCCGGCACTAATCCTGGTGTGCCTGAACAATTCCATAAACATGATATTTACCAAAGAAGCTCGAATTTAGCTCTCTTTCACTAGGCTTGATGTCAGCTATAAGTCTCGCGGACAATATTACAAGCGCAGCAGCATTTCATGCAAGGCTACCACGTTAGGAAGGACAGACAACTTGTGCAAACTTCTGTCCCTCGAGTCGGAAAATGTTGGGGCTGACGAGATAAAGAAGGCATACAGAGCCATGGCTCTTCAATACCACCCTGATGTATGCCCTCCATCCAGAAAAGAAGATTTCACAAAGATGTTTGTGGAGGTGAACAATGCTTACAGGACCCTATCGGATACAATGCTACGCAAGAATTATGATAATGAATTGAGCTTGAGCTCGCTGGGAGCGAGTTGTGATGGTGCTTGGGGAATGGGGTTAGGGAAGGAAAGATGGGAAAGGCAGCTATGCAAACTGAAGAAAATGTCGGAAGGTCGAATGAGAAGGAGAGGAGAGACATCATGGGGCCGAAGGATGAGGAGCCCAAGAAAATAGCTGGTCGATTTTATCAGGATGTTGGTTTGTGTATTGGTTTGCCTTTTTCGATGTTAATGGTTGCATGGATTCGTTCATTTTTGTTGTTCATTCGTTCATTCTTTGATTTAGTTTAGCCTATACTGTAACCATTAATTTTTAGCACAATGGCAAAAAAGATTAAATATGCCAATCTCTTATTCCCATCAAGACAGACTTCTGCTGCAATTTATTGTCTTATACCCGCCATTCATAATTTTTGACAGCTGTTCATAATAGAAAATCGAAGTTCTGACATTTCATGAGTTTTTTTGTTCTCATGAGATGAATACATGCATACATTTCATGAGTCCTATTTGGTTTGGCAAAAGGAATTATCAGTTCGTTTTGGACAGCCAAATAGGACTATTAACATGGAATGGAGTATAAAAAAGTCGTTCCCAGATTTCAGAATGGGAACCAAAACGAAGAGGAGAGAATGTTGTTTAGCCTTATACCCCAATGGTGTTTCACGCTTCCATCCCTACTGCGAATGGCATTTTCCTAAGTGTAAGATCACTACAAAATCTGCCTATGCATCTGGCACGTTAAATCAACATTGCTCAACTAATAAACCTGCGCTCCTCTCATAAAATTGGAAGGCATAAAAACAGCCAACTTATTTACAACATGATTTTATCATGCGAATTTCACATGCATTACTTACCAATACAAAATTTGCTAAAAATGTTTGATAACACTTCTTCGGATATGTCCGCCCCACTAATCTGGCCAAGTGCCAGTGCCGCTTCCCTTAGCTTAATTGTCCAAAAATCAAAAGGCAATGTCTTTGAAGAAGCTGCTCAAATTCTCTCTGACATTAAAAGTGTAAACAAAAAATGTAAGACCCATGAATGCGCACTGCACAGTTGAAAGAGAAATTAGAAAGAAAAAATGACACATATAACAGCTTCCATGCAAACGCTCTGGTTGAACATGGAGTGAAGTCGGAAATAAACTCAAGCCCAGGTAAACATGAGTGAGCTCCATGGAAATTTTGACCATCCATTCTGATGCCTCCATACAGTCTTCGTTCAGCACAGCTTGATTCCCTTCAATTCAAAGGCATATAAGCAAGGGTCTCGTACAATAGAATCGAGCCAAGCCTCAATGATTCCACCCTCACGGGACAAATGTGCAGCCTATCAAGGTCTGCTTGTATGCCAGCACTTCCCAAGGTTTTTACTGATCAATTTTAAAAATACAGTGGTAAAAAAGGATCAAGTTACTATAGCTATTACAACGAAAACTCTAAAAGGAGGTCTCTTATCATAGGATTCAGCCTTTCATGCAACAATAAACACTTTGAAACATGACATCCTTCAAATTAATTGTCTTTAAATTGTTGCGAGGTTCTTAATAAAAAGACGAGAGCATCAACTGCACTAGGTTCTTTTTCACCCGAGTTATGGAACATACAGATTGCAGTACTATACCTGGTTCACGGTCCACCTTTGACCACCTGTCATTAATTGATTAAGGCCTATAATTTCTAGAATGGCTGACACCACTTCTTGAATTCCTTGTCCAGTAACAGCACATGTGTAGACAAGCCTATCAAAAGTACTGATAATTGTTTCAGGTATTTTTATGAATTGAGAAGACAGTCGATTTTGTTAATTGCATGGATTAATGGTGTTGGCCTACTGGCAGCTTTCTGCACAAAAAAAATGTATATATAAGAAGCATAACATCAAAAGTGATGAATTCAATAAATGTGGAATGTGCAATTGCCATTGAGCATCAAAATCAGATTGTGATCTGATTGGTTTGAATCCGCTCAAAAAGTAAGATATCATCACTTGTCCACCCATCAAGGGCACTAACTGTAAGAATAATCACATTAGCACCCATTGCTACAGCTTCAGATCTCTGCACACCTGAGAAAAAGTTTTAACACATTTGTCTAAAAGAAAAAAGATGATTCATGATCAAGGATTTGTGAAAATTGGAAGCAAGTCACCATCTACACCTACTCTAGTAAGCAGGAAGCCAAGTGGCCTACGAAGCATCCTAGAACTAATCCAAAATGAACAAAACAGCATTCAACTGAAATTATAACTTATCTGTAGAGCCATCACATGATAGGACCGAATGGCAAAGCTCTAGTGTTGTTAATGATGAGATGACAACGGCAACAATGATGACGATTTTTGGAAGACTAGCTCAGAATAGAAAGAGAACAAAAATTTGAACAGATAAAACTCACCAATCCTTTCCACCACGTCATCAGTTTCCCTGATCAAGAAGTGTGACAGGAATTCCATGAACAGTCACACTTGCTTCAACCACATCTCTGGTGGTCCTAGCAACATCTGTGACAATAGCCCTCTCACTCTGCATGCTAGAAAAGAATAAAAAAGTCATTTACAATTGAGGGAACCAATCGACTTATCAACTTATAGGCATAAGTTAATTAAACTTTACTTTGCTTCATGCATTAAGAATGCTTGATTTTCCAACATTGGGTCTTCCAAGAATTGCTATCTGCAAATGTTTAAGGTAATAACTTTAGGAGGATATGCAACAGCCACATATCAGGGGAACTTTTAAGCATGTATAAAAGAAATGATGCTGGGAATTTTCTACATTTTATTTATATCATTGCAAAAATGATACCTGTAATCCAGACTGCAGAATCTTATCATAGTCAGCTGTATCTAGAGCCTGCTGCAAATCTTGATGCATAAAACGTATTTTTTTCTGTCAACATATTAAAGTCTAATGGCAGCATTTCATCATCAAAATCTAGACGAGCTTCTATCTCAGCAAGTAGTTCAATGCACTGTTTTCTTAGAGAGCTGACCAAAGCAGAAAAGTCTCCCTGTGACATGATTATGTTTATAAAGCACAATCAGATTTTCAAATATATAGGAAGTTTCAAAAAAGCATACCAGAATTATTCATATTATGCAACCATAACTTTAAATTTCTAAATGGCAGCTTCCATGGTCATCAACAGGTAACGTTGACAAAATGGGGCTCACTGTTCAAAAGTCCGCATAAAGAACAGAAAATTGTAATCAAATCCATCTTCCACTATGCGACAAATATTATAGAACATGAAATCTTTTTTTTACACAAATTAGAACATGAAAAATTTAGTACCATGTAATTGATCGCGCTTAGTCACTTCTTCCCTATATCTATTCTTGTATTAAGCTAGATGGAGAAGAAAATATAAGAGAGTGATAGATTAAATTTTTATTGAATAATTGTTGCAGAGGAAGAAACAAATAAAGATGTTGCTCATAGGAATAGTGCTGTCATTGAAGTGGTAAGAAGCTTCAGAGGTATTTTGCGAAAAAGGATCTTAATAATAAAAAGGGTAAACCCTGTGGGACAACAGTGAGACCTACAATGTTGCATAGTACAAAATAATGGGCAACGGGGAAAAGCATCAATGAGTAAGATGAGTGTTGTAGAGATGAATGTTAAGATGGTTGAGTAGGAAAATCATTGAGGAATGTATATTAGACATGACCCTAGTAGGGAGACCTTAGGTCTAACCCCAATTACAGATAAACTGAGAGAAAGCAAATGAACAATGTTCAGCCATATTCCCACTTCCCAAAGGTACCATAAACAATTCCGGTAAGGATATTTAAGTAATGGCTTCTTGAGTCCTCTAGAAAAAAATAGGACGACCTGAGATGACTTGGAAAGAACTAGTAAGAAAGATTTGGTGATCTATGATTTCATTGTAGAAATAGTAAGTGATAAAACCAAATGAGGGGGGCAGGATCCATGTCTGCGACCCCATACCAATAAGTAATATGTTGCTGCTGCTGCTGCTGTTGTTGAAGATGAATAGAATGACGATAAAAGACTAGGGCTGTGAGATATAAATTAATATGAAGTTCAACCCTCGGATGGTATAAATAGAATCTGGCAGTTATAATTGAGAGATACAACATGCCTGTATTCCTGCTAATTCAGGATCTGCTGCCACCATAGTTTTTGCTGAAATTAGTCTACCAACATTTTCTTGTGAAAGGTCCAATCTCCCATTTAAGAAAGCGTGCAGTGTGAATTCTCCTGGCAAATGACACAAGAGGCATCTATCACGTCAGGTATACAGAGATCAGACCATAGATGCCTCTAAATAGCATGCATATCTTACTGGTCCAGCAATTAGCTTCAGTGTCTAAACAATTACACAAAGTGCAAGCACAAGCTTGCGCACACACAAACTCATCGGGTTCTGCAAGTCTGGCTCCTGCTTCTAGACAAGCCCTTAATACTCGGTGGAGACAAACATCATTGCCGTGGCATTGTAGCTCAACAACATCCTCCCTCGTGTAGGATCGAGGTGCCAACATGGGTATTGCCAATACCTAGCCAAACAAATATGAAGAACATTAAAACAAACAACTAAGGAATAACTGTAAATTGAAACCTCAACCTACATTGCATTAAAAAAACATTTAAAAAATACAATTATCATAAAATCTCAGACGCAGCTGGATTCGTATCTGTCAGTATAACATAACAGTACAATGTAAAAACTACTCATCTTTCAGAGCCATTCTTACTACACAGTTTCGATACTTAATGCATTGTGTCAATTACAAGTCTTAAGCTGCCAAAGCAAATATCACACTATCAAAACCCTCGATACTTATTTATCTTCAAATTGGTGCTCAACTACAATATAGCTCTAAACAAAACACGAAAACAATCATTACCACGTCCACGACATTGCCGTGAAGGTCAGAGACCAGACCATACTCGACAAAGTGACTCCTTGGCTTCCAGTACGTCAAGGGCCCGACAGCCGGACGATACCTACGGCCGCTGGCGGACCGCCCAGGAAAGTGACTATTGCCGCAATGGTGCTGGAACTCAAGCCGTTCGCCGACGCAGCGGGGCCCTGACTCGCGGCTGGTACTCGCTTGTCCCGGGGAAGAACTAGAACTTTCTCTTCCACGACTTCAAAACCCAAAATCAGAAGAGCCAGCAAATGAAAGACGCAGAACACTATTAAAGCACGAGGCTTGAGCAGGTTGTATGGTACCAGAAAGATGAAATTTTGAAGCGAGGGTTTTGGGGCGGGGGAGGTGTCTGGGAGGTGGGGGAAGAGAGAGGATTTGGTGGCGGAGCAGAAGGAGGCGAGGAGATGGTGGAAGGTGAGAGCCATTTCCCCTTCTCGTCGTCTCCTCCTCTGGTGTTCTGAGTTGGATGGAGCTGCACTCCCCTCGGAGCATATGACAAGTGATGGTGGAAGGAAAAAAAAAAGGAGAGAGAAAACTATCTCCGACCTGCCGGATTCGAACCAGCGACCTAAGGATTGCTGTCCATACTACAGTCCTCCGCTCTACCAACTGAGCTAAGGTCGGTGATCTATGATCCGATTAATCACTTAACTTCTTAATTATAATTTATATTCCTTTGACAAAAAATAAATAGAGGGGCGTTTAAATAGCATTAATGAGGTACAACGGTGCTGTCTGGCATAGAGGGTCTTTCTGTAAAAAAATATATTTGGAAGCACCTTTTTGAAAATAAAAGATTTTCTTGCAAATTTTTTTTTTTTTTACATTTCCAAAAAAATATTTTAAAACACCATTTTTAAAAGAAAAAAAAATTGCTGCATAAAGTTATTTTTCACCCTTTAAAGAATCCATTTTCCTTTCTACCTCTTCAAGTCTTACTGTAGAAAGTCCATTTCTATTGTTCAACTAAAAATAACTATCTTACCCCTTCTAACTTTGACTATTATCTATTTTCTTTTTATTTTTACAAAGATAGTACCAAACAACCTAACACTTTCCTTCCTTTTAAATAAAAAAATAAAGAATTTTCTTTTGGGGATCAAAAGACATCCAATAACACCTTTAGGCCAATAATATGTTGGAAAAATATACGTAGTACTCAAGATGGATTGTACTTTACCCATTCGTGTTGAATAGTAATCAAATAGAACCTGAAATTGCAAAATAAAATTCAATTGTCTGAGGCACAGTGATGGACTGCTGACTTTGAAACACATATTATCACCCTCTTGTGCACGGGTTTTCTTTTGGTAATCTATTCAAAGATACAAAGGACCAGAATGACAAGATGTGCATTTCTCCTCGTCAAACTCGAACTCATGGAATTAGAAAACTGTTGCCTTTGGAAAGTAGATCACTTTTGGAGAAGAGAGAAATCTAGAAAAAAATTTCTTTTGTGTTCTCTTTTATATCCTTTTGAGTTTTCCCGTTCATTATATATATGGGAAGACCCAAATGTTCATTATTTATAGAAAAGACGTAACTTTTTAAAGAAAAACGACAAAAAATGCAAAAAAACCGCATCGATCGCCTATGGTAGCAATCGATCGCCTCGGGCACTACTCATTATAATCGTTTTTTACAGTAGATACAATCAACCACTTTTGTGTCCGATCGATCACTTTTGTTCACGTAAAATCATTCCGATCGATCATTTAAGCGTTTTATGAAATTTCAAGATTACAGTAGATACGATCGATCGCAGTCTCTACGCGATCGATCGACTCATAATCTTTAAAATTTAAATAGTCGTTTGATAAAAAATTAAAGGCTCTAGATGCCAAGCGCATAGTGCTAAGTGCACCTCAATGCGCCCATTCGCCCATGCCACGCGCACGTGTGCGTGGGTGCACCCATGAATGTATGCACCTTTAGGTGCACCCATGAATGTATGCACTAACAATTGGGGAGAGTCACCACACCAATAAGATACATCAAGAGGAAAATTCCTTCATCTTATATACCTTAATACACTCATGTATGTTTTCTATGTGGAACTAAAAGAAAATCTCACTCTAAGGGTTTTTCTCTTTCTCTAAAAACTTAGCACATAACTAAACATTAATCCTAGTTCAATTAATCTAAAAAATTGTGGGCTTAAAGATGGGCCCTTAACCCATACACTAAACTAAACATAATATATATATATATATATATATATATATGCAATTTTGGGGGTAGAAATATAATTATTGTATATGACAAATTTAGGCCAATAATAGTATACAATTATTGCATATGGGAATTGGGATCATTCATGGCAAAATAGATACCATGAGCATTGAGATGCATCTAAAGCCGTCTAATTGCATAATTTCGATGGGCTGGGTTGTAATGTAGGTCCGCTTGTACTATGCGTGTGGGCCACATTTAACAAGGCTCTTACAAATTATACAGTGGCAATAGTGCACTTACCATGTGGAGGTCACAAGCAGAGGAGACGTGCCCATCACCCATTGGTGATGAGCACACTGTTCCCATGTGCGGCGCGTAGCCAATAATTTTTCCAGGGGTGGGTGCCTTTTTGCGTTGTCTTTTCTATCCATGGATGGTTATTTGAAAAAAAATACTGGCCTATGCCTTGGCATGAAAAATGGCAGAAAGTGGGTGAGGGCATTAACGGGAGATCGTATATTTTTCTTATTTATTTACACAAAATTATTTACAACTTAGGGTCTTGTCTTAAATTATATTTATGTTTAATTTATTAAATTATATTTATATTTAATTTATAACCCTAAACCATAATTCCTCCTTCAATTAATTAGCTACACTGAACTTTTTTTTAACAATTAGCTACATTTTGTAGAAGAACATAAATATGTAGAATTATCTAAATGTAGGAACATAACACGTTGAAGCTCCATACATAATCAAAATGGGAAAGAATCTGCCTTGTATCTATACACAAATAAAATCAGTGTTATAAATGGAAGAAACAGTGGTCAAAACTTGTAATTTATAGCAAGTCACGTTATACAGTTTTTTTTTTGCTAGATAAGTCTCATTAGACAGTTGCCTGTTGTTCATCTCAATTAATTATAAGTGAACCATAAGATACTAGCATTCGTACTTGGACATTACAAATTACATCACCCACATGCTCTGCCTTTTTTCATGCCCAATCCCTGCCTTCACCATCACAGACCACAAATTTCATTTCCCTTCCACTCTCTGCCCATTACCCTTATGTTATGTCACATCCACTATATCTCATATAGTCACCCTTCTCATCAGTGTTATTGCACTCTCATGGATTGACCTGATTTTAGTTTCTATATTGTCACACTTCTTCCAATTTTGCAGCCATTTTTGGAGAGCAAGTCTGCACGGCATCAGCCACCGTGAGGAAGATCTTGTCATGGCCAATCAGGTCGGTGAACTTGGATGCGTGGAGCTTGTCCATCACCACTCGTCCTGGATTGGATAGAACTAGCTGTTACAGAAGCAATCATCACAAGGTAAACGCACCCATTAGTCTTCCTCATATTACAAAATAAAATGCCATGAAGTACTAGAGTAATTTGCATTTCATGTGATGAGTCTATTGTTTACCTGAACCTCTTTTTTCTGGAGACTCCTGTACAATTCCTCCATGGCGTGGATGCCACTAGTGTCAATGTCAGTGACGGCTGGAATGAACATAAAGTCACTAAGAGGTTCTTGGGTTGAGTGAAATTATCATCCTCTATGCTATCGATAGTCTATACTAACTGAAAGAAAACTAAGAATGTGAGATTGAATTTGTCTGCTTACGCGATAATTCAACGATCAAAAATTGAACTCTAGGCTGATCAATTGCTTTCAACTGGTCATCTTCATCAGTCAGCCATCTCAGAATCCTGTGATAAGACGATCGGTCTCCTTGTCAAGCCAATTCGCCAACAAAATTTCAACAAGCACTACCAACAGAATAGTCTCAGTTCTTAACTTTTTCTCTATTTTTTTTGTTCGATTAGATTCTCAGTAGCGTCATAGAAAGCTAAAAACGATTTCAATCACATATAGGGCCTTCAGCTACTTTGCAGTTAAAGTCGATTCAGCAGTTTGATGTGTCGTGTGTAATTGAATTATTTATCTAGCTTATTCTTACGCAGTTTTCCACCGAACATTTATCTTTTCTGAACAGTGCTACCAATACAAATATACACTTTGTGAATCAGATTACCTTTCTTTAACATAGTTTGAGTTGGAGAAGTATATAAGTGAATCAACTCTCAAAATAAGAATCCCAGGAATCTTTTTGGCATCGGGATATTGTTCTGTGTTTCTATAGACGGTTGTTCCCACAAGGTTCCCAAGTATGGCTGTTCGTGGCCTAGTCACTTGTAGAAGAATTTTCGCAAATGAAATTGAAACCTAATAAAGCATCGGTCAGATATACATTTGCAAAATTCTAGACACAAATTAGTTTCAGGAGTTCTGAACTTCTACTTACCGCAATTAGAAGGCCAATTTCAACAGAGGCAAAAACCACACCAAAGAAAGCTCCCATGCAGGCAAAAAAATCAAACTTATCAATTCTCCAGATAAGCATTGCCGCTTCATAGTCAATCAAGCCAATTACAGCAGAAATAATGATGGCTGAAAGGATGGCATTTGGGGTGTATTTGAAGAGAGGTGTGATGAATTCAAGTGTTAAGAACACTACTAAAGACATTATTATGTTTGAGACAGCAGTTTGGCATCCAGCCATGTAGTTCACGGCAGACCTTGAAAAGGAACCTGGAAGAGGAAACTCATCAATCAGTATGTTGACAATTACATCTAGAACTATTTGGCTGGCAACAAGAAATTCATTAGCCTTTTTACCTGTTGCAACGTAGCAAGAAGTCATTGACCCTATTATATTCATCACCCCAAGGGCCACCATTTCTTTGTTTCCATCTATTTGATAGTCCTTCATAGCTGCAAATGTTCTTCCAATAGCCACAGCTTCCTAATTGATCAATTTAACATCAGTACTAATATTCATCTATGTATGATGTAAACCTCACTACAGGATAGGACATACCGTTAAGGCTATCATCCCGGCCACAATACCAATTCGAAAGCCTTTTCCAAGGTAATCACCAGTGAAAAAGATTTTGTCAGCAGAAGGAGGATTGATACCTTTCTTTATGTTTTTAACCTTGGCACATCAATAGAATGAATTAATTACATTATTCTGCTATAAAATTTCACAAATGTTTGTATTATAGAAATAAAGGAATTGATAATTATACTTACTATTTGAACACCGTGCTTGTCAGCACGAGTGATATATACAAAAAATGTTGAGAGAATAACTGAGATCAAAGGAGCTATGGCGGATATCCAGAAGAGGCTCTTTTTCTTCTTCCCCTGTCACATTTGAATTAGTTATGTGGTGAAAAAGATTTGCATATTAGTAAGTATCTGAAGTCAAGTACACTTACAAAATACTTGGCTAGTAATAGGAAAGCTAGAAAGGCTGCCCCTATGATTATTGTCCTCCAGCTCCACTGTAAATTAAATTATGTGAGATCTAACAAGGAAAAGGAAATTGAAAAAAAATTGTTGATTAGCGTAAAGCAAGATCCTGAAAAGATTTTACATTACCTCATCATCAACTGTACCCCAAATGGATTTCATTACAGAGATAATGTCAGTCTTCCTAGTAAAGTGGGTTATTCCTAGGAAACCTTTAAGCTGCTGCAAGGCAATAGTAATGGCAGCTCCACCCATAAACCCAACAATGGCAGCATGGGATAAGAAGTCGATCAGGAAACCCAATCTTAGCAGATGAGCAAATAAGAAAAAGTGTAAGAATCCAAGGCTGATAAAAACTAAAATCATGTAATACATATACACTAGATAGAAGCCATATTAGGAAGAAGAATACAGAGATTAGGTAGAAACATCCACCTCAAGAATCCAAGAGCAGCTTGTGTTACACCAGCAAAAAAAGTTGCTGTGAAGGCCAGCCGACGGTACTCAGCTGCATTATTAACCGGGTCAATCTCATTTTGGAGTAAAGAACCAAGTAGTAAAGAAACAACTGCCACCGGCCCTATGGCTATATCTCTTGAACTTCCCATAAATGCATAAATCAGGGGTGGCACAAAACTGGAGTCTGGAGAATACATTATAGGAAGATTTTTTAGAAAATTAGCATAAGAGAATTGCGTACTTAATGTAAGAAGCAAGAAGTGTAGGGAGACTTACATAATCCATACTGGGGATCCAAATTTGCTAGCTTAGAATATCCAATATCCTGTTAATGAAAAAAATTTCTATCAGTTATTTCAGTTCAGTTCAATCTACAAGGAACTTGAACATTATATTTATTCACCTGGGGGATACACAAGCTTGCAATGGTTAATCCTGCAATGATATCTCCTCTCAGTTTACGTACATTATAGTGCCTTCCCCATTCCAAAATAGGAAACAGAGTTTGTATTCCTAAGATGCACTTTCTTGATTTTGGCTGGTCTTTGAAGGGGCGCAAAGGATCATCAGAAAAGAAGGTTTCCTTCACTGAAGAAGAAATTTCCTTCATTAAATTTTGGCGAGGTGGTAGTCTCACTCTGTGGATAGATGGTAACTCCTCTGTGTGCTGGTGCAAAGATTGATGGCTTGCTATGTCCATTTCAGTTGTTTGAAGACCATCAGAAACCATATGCCCCATCTGGACTGATTTATGCAATGAAGTGCCCACAGCTACAATCAGGACAATAATACTCTATAAGTACCATGGCATCACATTTACTTAAAATGCTTTACTAAGAGGTAGTGATACTAACATGAGAAGTTGATGGGGGCTGTTTCTATTTTAAAGAGTTCTAAAATTGTACAGCAAAAAATTATGCCGGTGGCAAAAAAAAACAAAAAATTAGACTGTTACCGAAACTATATAGCACCGAAATGCCTCAATAAGTGTCTAGATAAAAAAAACTATAATGTAGAAGTAATACAGGGTTTCTGTGAAGAAGGCACAGCTATTGCACAACCGAAAATATATTTCGTCCTTCCATTGTCAGAGGAACTAGGCTTTATATAGATTTTAGCTGAAGTTCAGGTCAACCATGTCTGTGTGAACGATTTCAAGGTAAAATCATGAATCTAGATCATATAAGTGCCCATACAAGTAGGACTAACAATTTATGTTATGAATTGGTAAAAACTAATTAGTTCACAGCCACATAAATATTGCTAATTTGGGCCTAAACAAAGGTTAATGCTAATGTTGACATAGGGGCAGTTTGATGACATGAGCAAATTAATGTGATCCCACAGAAAATAAAAAAAGATTGATGCTTATAATTCAATGTTTGGTGGGCGTTGGTCAAGAATTTCAGAAGCCAAAAGCTATAAAAACAGCTTCCATTCTCCTCGTGGTGCCAGAGAAGAACATTACTTTAGACTTTTTACTTTTTACTTTTTGAGTACTTAGTTTCTAATGTCATGCTTGACTGGTCTCGTAGTTACATTAGAAGCTAGATAGGAATTCGTTTTAAGATTCAGGTCTTTTTGTTCTGTAGGTGCTCACCCAATTATGTGGCTAGAAGAAATTATAGGTGCATGGTGAAAGTGAACGGGAAATAATGAACTAGGAAATAGTTGTGCCTTTGGGGAATAAGAACCAATCAAAAAGTATAAAATGGCATGAAAGAAGACAAATGAAATAACGAAAATAAAAAAGATGAATGGAAGATAAAAGTTTATAAGAATTTTTATTTGCTCCTCACATTAAACATATCAGAAAAATACTCTCCTCCAAATTAAATGTGAGATTTAAGAAATGAAAGAGCACTCGATATAATTATGTCGAAAAGTCGGTAATGGAACAAAGGAATTCCTGAAGCCTAAGAGGGAAAAACATGTCAGGGTCCTAATTGTTCTCCAAAGCTATGGACCATTAGAAATTAAGAAATTGTGCACTGCAGGCAACTGTGATAGCTTCTGAGAGAACCCAGAAGCCAACTTGAAGTATCCACCAATAAGGCACATTAAGCCCGATGCCTCTTAAGCATGACAACTTTAAAAAAAGAAAATCACTTAAAGGCAAACAGATATATAGCCATTAAAAAAACCTGGTAAACTTTCAATCTCTCATCTGCTAGGCCAAATCCCTTTACATGCAAACCATCAAAAGTGCTGTTCTGGTAATGATGCGCTTCAGAAAAAAGAGCTACCCCATTAAAAGAATGAAGAAATGATCTCAGATTCTCCAAACAAAACCGTCCAATATCAATTATCAAGTCAAAAAGATACAGAAAATAAAGTCCAAGTGTAACTCCTTTCCCTTCCGTCCGTTGGGTGGCTCTCAACTTGCTGACTTTAGAACAATCAAATTCAAAATCAACTCATCACCAGAAAGGCAAACCCAAATCGCGTCCAAGTTCAATGTATGCAGAAATTCAGCAAGCTCAAATCAAGTCTCCGTTCCAACCTCTCATTATGTAGACTTTCTCTACCTCTTGTTTTTTGATACATGTCTTTCTCGACCTCTTAGATTTGACGTGGTTGATCTAAAAAAGAGAAGAAAGGAAAAGCCATAAAGGCAATAGAAGTGCCAAGAGTCTCCGAGAACATGTCAGCGTCGTCCATGCTTTCTACCTTTCCAATTTCCATGCATGGGGCCAGCAAAGCCTTAAAATCAATGTTAATTATGAAGCCAACGCCTTGTGCTTCTTCACTTGGCTTGGCTTGCATGTCCCCATGCGGCCATGCCCTCTATGATCTCCCTCATATATCATCTTAATTCGCGTCTCGTTCTCCTTCCCACGAGGCCAGGTTGCCGAAGCTCGAGCGGCCTTTGCGAGCCAGTTTGATAGAAATAATCCAAAGTTCACCGTAACATCAAAACGGGACCCAAAAGACAGCATGGTCTCCTCTGTTTCTATCAATGTTTTGTTTTTTTTATGAAGTTCACCTTCTACGAGCCACAGTGACCAGATTGATCATCAAATCTTATCTTTTTTTACTCGGGTAAAGGAATTTTGCCTGCATTTGAAAATGAGTTAAATTTAGAAACTTAAATCTATTTATATAAAAAAATATCTATTGGACTTTAAAGGCACGTACAAAAAATCATAGTTTCCTTGTCTTATGTGTTTTTGGTCGTGAGTGAGCAAAGTCATGCAGGTAATGATGGACCCGTGTGTTTTCAAATGCAGACATTCTTCATTGGAGCGAGGGAGTCCAATTTTTTATGCCAACAGAATCGTGAATGCGTATGAAAGGAATATCCAAACAGTCAACCGAAGAAAATACCACATCCCGGGGAAAGCTTATAACGAAACTCCAAAAGACATCTAAACAATAAGGGACAAACTGACATACTAATAAAGAGTAAATTAAGAGGAAATGAACCAAAATTCAAAGAAAGCAAATCACTATATGTATCCTCTGTATATCTAATATGTGCTAGGTCAGATACTCGGCAATACGCGCTAGAGCATCATAAGCCATTTGATCGCACTTTGCGAATAACAGGGGACGAGAGCGTGACTCATAAGTGCATATAAACAGGGCTCGTGATAATTGAATGTTTTAATGTCATTTCAATTGAATGTTTTATTGTAGGGTACTACATTAGTAACTTTTGTACTATGGTCATGGTGCCCGGTCAGGCTAGACGCGTTGTTCAAATTTGTAGGCCGATTTTCCTATCTCAATCTTTAGAAACTAGCAAATTGGCGTTCACACACGTTGATCATGAGATGTAACATACCATCCTGCTGAATTTTATCAAATCCGATATTTGGATGTTTGTTGTATTAGTGGATGTAATGAGTCCACTTGGGTGCTTTTTTGGGTAAGAATTTATGAGGATGAGAATAATAATTGGCTAAAAGTCTAGCAGTTCGAAACTTTTTGGCAAAGGAGCTAAATATTGTAGAACTTGTTGGCGATCGATAACAAACTGTAGAATTGAACTTTTTGGGAAAGATTCTACAATGGCTAAACAAACTGAATCAATAGACAGGGTTTGCATCTAAAAGGTGAAGGCTTGGAAGAAGTTACATACAGTCAAGCTAATTAAGTCGTTTATTTTCCTACAATATAAGCTAAAGTGGAGCAACAAGAGTTCAATACATTTCAGCAAAAGGAGGGCTACTTGATGGGATCTCTTCTTATCCTCATCCACTTGTTGTCAATGTTGGCAGTCGTAGTCCTGGATTGCAAATCCAAAAATTTAGGTTTGTCCATTATTACATTAGTCAGTTTTCTATTAGATTAGGCATTTTATGTACTCTCTCCTTCCAAAAATATCGGGCCCCATTTGACTTTTTCGAAATTTTATTGGACCCTTAAGGCTCACATACAAAAAACAGAATTCCCTTCACCCACTTCTGTGTTTTGGGCGTGAGATGACATCTAATCATGCATTTATTTTTTTCCAAATGGGGACAGCCATTTTTGGATGAAGGGAGTAATATTAGTAACGCCATATGTATAAAAGAAATGTTTTAGTCAGTGACATTAAAAATTTGAGAAGCTATATAAGAGGTGGTTGAGTTCATGGAGAAATTTTTTTTTTTTTTAGTCTGTAAGGACTCAGGCACCAGTCAACCGATCAAAAAAAATTCAGGCACCATTCACACTATACCACGGCCACGGGCATTCCACCCTGGAACTTCTCCTTCAACATGGTACGTAGATCCAAGTTCCAACGAACGCAACGTGGGCATTGGCCATGAAGAAGAAAAGCTTATTATTATTCCTTCACAGACGATTGTGCTTGCATTCTATTTAAAATAACAAGTGTACCAAGAAAATGAAACTGAAACAAAGCTCGGACGTGTTTGGAACATTGGTATGGTTTCCATCAGCATCAGCTTATGATGGCTGCCGTTAGAACATATTTGGACCAAAAACAAACTAATCACTCAAGTTCTTCAGGCCTCATTCCTAATGCACAGGCCTCCATCAAAATTCTTCCAAATTCGTCTCGCCCATATATCGGTATCGGGCCTAAACCGATACATCGATACCAATTAGTATCATTTTTTTAAAAAATTCCAAATAGCCGATATATAGGTTTGGTAATTTTTGATTAAAAAAATTATTTTTAAAAAAAAATTCAAATTTTTTTTTTATAAAAAAATTTTCATGTTTGTTTTCTATCCTAATATGCATATTTTGAAATTTATTCTTTGTTTAAATTAGTATAACTCATTTTAGAAGTTAGATTGTGGAAATATACGGTAAAAACTAGTTTTTGACTACAGATATTTTTTTTACACAATATCTCCGATATTTTGTCTCTTTGGCCGACCGATATTTTACCAATATCCGATACGATATTCCATGCATTTACCCACATTTGGTGACTTTATGGAAATTACCTTTTTATTATCATCATTTATTTTTAATATTCCGAGGGGTGTTCGAGTCCTTAGGACCCGACTAGAAGGGGCGGGCCTCTTAGAGCACCATATCCCGCTGCCAATCCCCACAAGCTCGTACAAGGGCCACCCATCATACACATCGGGTAAATTGGGATATAATTCCGGGTGGGTGCCTAACAGGGTGGGGGTTCGAACTCATGAAATTACTTTTTTCCCATTCTTTTATTTGTTTTTTTTGTTGCAATCGACTAAAAGTTTGATTGAAGTTGATGACATTGTTGGTACTCCCCACCATGTTAGGGTCTACTATTAAAAATAAAAGGGGTGGAATGGATTTACCTGTGATATAAAACTTGTGATAATCTAGGGATATGAAGAACATGTCCAAGCACCGGTGAACAAAATAAAAATAAAAATGACAACAAAAAAGTATGAAGATTTGAAGCTGAAATACTATCAGGCGTCGTGGTGAAAATTTTCACACTGATTTGTAAAAGGAGAAATCTATTTGAGAACTGAACATAAATCACATTGATTTGTACTTGGAAAGGAATATCCGTGCAAATGGCTATCGTGTAATCAATTACACGATAGGATGGGTTATCATGTAATCGATTATACGATAACTTTTTAATGGGATAAATTTTAACGATGCATTTCTTACTCATTTTTATCCGTTTTGACCTATGTTTTTCATTCTTCTTCATTTTTAGTGCTCTTTCTTATAATGATGATATAATATATTGAGCCACCGCGTACTATTTATTGTGGATTTTGTGATATTTTTTATAAGATATCAAAGTCATTAGGATATCATGATAATCAGAAAGAGCATAAAAAATAAGGAAGAACAAAAAAAATATTGTCAAAAACGGACTAAAAATGAGGGAAATGTGAACTATTAAAATTTGTTTCATTTTAATGGGGGATTACATGATAGCTATCATGTAATCCAACACACGATAGCCTAATTATCGTGTAATCAATTACACGATAACTTTTTTAATGGGACAACTTCAACGATGCGTTTCTTACTCAACGGGGTAGCGTCGGGGTAGGGGGCTCCTCGGCTATGGTATGTGAACACCGGGGGGGCGAACCTCGCCTCATCATTTGGGAGAGAGCTGATTTTTTTGTTGAAGAGGAGTCATCAGCCTGATTCTTACTTCTGTGAGAATCAGGTTTTCAAGGGTGAAATATGAAAATTTTTACATATCACCGTCACCGACCACACTAACCAAATGTTTTTCAGGCCTTATAGCATTTTTTCAAGCATGAAAAGTGGGTTTTTTCGGCTTCTAAACACACTATGTTTTATTAAACATGGTTAGAACGTGTGCAGGGTGGAAGTCGCTTGTGGGTCTAGACTTGCATCACACACGGGGCATGTTGTATAGAGCATATTGTATATTTGTATTGCATTGCCTCACTGGTAGGTTGCATATATTAATTTACAAATCAAGTAGTTATTTGTATTTTATGAATAATGTTGAGTCGTTTATATGATAAGGTAAAATCATGAAATTGTACCATCGAATTGGACCATGACTCATCCAGTCTGAGGAACAATCAACTATTGGGATGGTTGCTCGTGACCCCTTGGGTCATTGCATTGCCTCACTGGCTTTTGTTGGCCCATTCCACTCTGTAATTGTTACCGAGGCTTGGGCTTGCCTCCAGGCAATTCAAGTGACTATTCATCTGCAGCTCACTCATGTACACTTCCTGGGGGATTCGGTCGTTATTCTTAAACTTATGCTTCAAGCACACTCTGCTCCATGGAAGCTTTGTGGCATCTTTCGGGGCAATCAGGCACCCTCTACGTCAATTCACAGAATCACAGCTATTCATGATTCTCATTGCTTCCGAGACGCAACCTGCGTAGCAGATACTTAAGCCAACTCTGCTTTAGATTATTACTGTGGCTTTTGGAAATATGCCCACCCATGTATCTATTCAAGGCATATTGTTTGAAGATGTATCTGGTGGGGGCTTTCCAACCCCCGGGGGCGGTTCCATTCAGAAAAAAAATCATGAAAACGTACTACCCAAATGCTTATTTCTTTATCCTCTTACCTTATTGCTATAGTCTATTCTCTATCTCTCTCTCTCTCGATCACCAAGTCTTTTAATTGAATATGACATTCCATTATTAAAGGAATTCCTCGTGCTATACTAAGCCGGTATCAAGCTAGGGAAGGATAGTGCCGGTTCCCACTCGACTACAACTCAATCGGAGTAAATACTTTATTAGTAAAATTCTGTTCTTGACTGTTGGTTGACATCATGTTGTGACGTCAGGCCCAGGACATCAGTATACACACACCAGCACGCCGGATATTACGTCGGGCTTTCCATGATTAAAAGTAGATTTACTTTCATATCAATTAGTGAAATAATGATTGTAAGTCTGGCCCCGTTAGTGGACCAATTAGTGGCGTGCCCCTAGGAGCCGCACCACCCTTATGTCTTTATAAGGGGGACCTTCGTCCTCTTCTTCCTTATGCAATCAAACAAGTTATTCTAGTTTATTTTTGTTTTTTCTTCTTTAACGATCCGGTACCTTATGATCCTATTGATCATTTAAAATTAAACCCTTGCAAGTGCACAAGACAATTGTGTACTTCAGCGAGTATGAAGGATTGTCAAACCTCAGGGACAGATGAAAACTTTACCAAATTCAAGAGAAAACTTGCAGTTTTTAGTCACTCTAAGGAAAGCAGTAAACTTTAACTAAACTAAGTTGAGATTAATCAATCGAGAGAATTATCAAGGCAATGAATCCACCACTAGACATGCAATTACTACTCTTGATTATTATTATACGTAGATTGACATGATATGGTAATTCGTGTTCTTGGTCGGACACACGAATCACTAATGAATTCACTAATATTCTTGGTCGGACACGAAAGTTCATCCACTATTGTGTAATCAATCCTATCACTCGCCGGGCATAGAATCAATCACAAACATATTCTTGGTTAGACACAGGGATTAAAAAGATCTAATTTCATTCATATCTATCAAGCCTATGGTCAAGCACTTAAAAGAAACTCATGAAATAACATTAAGCATAAATCATAATCAACTTTATTAAATAAAACTAACAAGAGTAGTAATACACATATCTAGGGCTTCATCTAGCCTTGACAAGAAATTTAGTTACACATAGAAAGAGAGAAAAGAAAAGTCTGTTTTAGTAGTTCCATTGGCATGGATCTCTTCTTCTTCTTTGGCTCCAAAAGACTCATTCTCTTGATCTTCTCTAGCCTCCAAGATCTACTCTCTAATGCCCAATACGTTCTCCCTTAAAGCATATATATATAAGGGTGAAGGAAAACCACGAAATCCCCTTCCAAATCTAAGTCAAAATAGGGCAAAACGCAATTTTTTGCATACGGCGATTGATCAGTATTGTTCACTGATCTATTGGTTACTGTTCATGAAAACATCTCAGTAGATACGATCGATCGAATGATGATGATCGATCACAAAAAAATTGATTTTTTGGTCAAACGATCGATCGCGTAAATGTGGCCGATCGATCGGTTACTATTCATATTCTGCATCATAATCTTCCGATGGTCATAACTTTTCACTCCAAACTCCGAATTATTCGCGGTCAGTGGCATTGGAAAGCTGACTTCTTGAAATATAATATTAAATTTGAATCAGTCCAATCAGAGATATATACAAGAAGTTATGAAGATTCAACCATTGAAGTTCCGTTTCATCATATTTCTGCATCTTACTCTCATTTTCCTACAAAAACTAAAAATTATATTAAAGTATCACTAAATCTAATCAAAATATTAACATAAATATAAGTTTAGGAGATAATAAAATGTATATTTCAAGTGTATATCACCCATCGGGCCACGACATTGGTATCTGAGCCGTTCCGATCTGAGACGACGATGCCGCCTTGCAAACAGCCTGTTCCCGCCGTTGAGGCGCAGCCGGAGCCAGAGACGGCCAACATGTCTGCCAGTCCTAAGGCAAATGAAGGGAATTACATGGCCAATATCCGCTCCATGCTCGTGAAGCTTCTTCAATTGCAGACCGCACAGGGTCAATCCACGGCCACCCAAACAGGGGGGGCACTAACTCCTCCCCCGGCCTTCTCTGCAGCAAATGGTGAAACTTCACAGGCAACTGGTGCGAGGGTTTTTGGCAGTTCAGCAGCTTGGATTCCTCCGCTACCTTCCCACATGCAAGGGGTTCGATTTGGGTCTCTCAATCAAGCTGCGGAGGGAGGCCGTCCAGGAGGAGGAGCAAGGGGCATACCAGGTGTTCGACTAATGCCTCTATGACAACACCTCTCAGAAACATGCAACAGAAGATAGATGGTGGCTGGGAGGAGCTGCTGGAAATCCAGTAGAGTGGATCTACAAGGCGGAGAAATTCTTTGATTACAAGGGGACAACTTCGGAGGCTGAACGGCTGCGCATTGCAGTGTTTCACTTAGACGGCGACGCCTCGGTATGGTTCCAGTACTACGAAAATGAAGTCCACTATCCGACGTGGGCTTCATTTATTGATGAAATCTGTGTGCAATTCGGCCATAATGAATTCTAGGATTTCAATGAGATATTGTCCAGCCTACTGCAAACTACAACGGTCAAAGCGTACTATACCAAGTTTATGAAAATTGCCAATCAATTGCCCGATTGGCCAGTGGCAGTGCTCGTGGGTACTTTTAAAAGAGTGCTGAAGCCAGAGATCTCAGATGAAATGCGACACTTTCCATGTCGCACGATGAGAGATGTGGTATGCCACGCTCGCATCGAGGAGGAAAAGTTGGCCAAGCAACGGAGAGGAGGATGCCAAAGTTTAACATTGCGGGCCCCAAACAGCTCAGCGCTAGGTTCATTGCCAGCACGTGGCCCCAATTCTGGCCGGCCTATGTCTGCAGGGGCCGCCAACCCCCCAGTTCGACGCCTGACGCCAACCCAGATGGAGGAGCGTCGCACTAAGGGGTTATGTTTCAAATGCGATGAGAAATTCGTGCTCGGACATCGCTGTTCTGTTCGGGGCAGTTTGCTCGTCGAGGAGGTTGAAGATGAAATGACGCACCCTGCTGAGGAGGCAACCCAGGAGTATGAGGATGTGCAACCCGAGATTTCGGTGCATGTCTATTCGGGCACCTTTACTCCACGCACTATGCGAGTACAAGGGCTCCTGAAGTGCCAGGAAGTGGCGGTGCTGATTGATAGTGGGTCGACCCACAACTTCATTAACGACAAGGTAGCACAACAGCTGGGATGCTACGTGTCAGATGTCAAGCCCTTTGACGTCCTTATTGGTGATGGCAAACATCTCCGGAGCTCGGGTGTAAGTGCTCAGGCCGCCCTCACTATCCAAGGTCACACCTTTATCACTTATCTCTTCTTATTACCGACGAAGGGGGCGGATGTAGTTCTAGAAGTCCAATGGCTCGAGGACCTAGGCGACGTGGTGCGGAACTTCAAAGAATTAATCATGAATTTTGAAGTGCATGGGCAGCGTGTGCGTTTACAAGGAGCACAACCTGGCGCATTACACATAGCCCAGGCAGTTGGCTCATTTTTCAGATTTGCACCCCACGGGTTCATGCTGCAGGAACTGTCTGGAAGATCCTTTGTGGTGGAAATGGAAGATCCTTTATGGTCACAACGCCTGTATTACTCTTGCCGGATTTCAGTCTTCCATTTGTGGTGGAAATGGACGCCTCGGACACAGGCCTGGGGGCATCCTTTTTGCAAACAGACTGACCTGTAGCCTTCTTCAGCAAAACACTCTCAGGCCGCTCGTTGACTTTGTCGGCATATGAAAAAGAAATGCTGGTTGTTGTTCATGTTGTGACGAAATAGCGGCCATATTTGCTGGGGTGCCGGTTCACCATCCGCACGGACCATCAACCTCTTAAATATTTTTTAGAACAACGGGTATCATGACCCGCGCAGCAACACTGGGTGAGCAAATTACTTGGGTATGACTACGAAATTGTCTACAAAAAGGGGTCCGAGAACACAATGGTCGATGCTCTTTCACGTAGGGACATTGGGGAACCTGTATGGCCCTATCCGTACCAAGTTGTCCGTTCCTCTAAGACCTCCGGCAGGCATATAGGGATGACCCATACAGCCAATGCTTGATCGTGCGCATTCAGGAATAGCATGCGGATGCGCCTTCCTATACGTGGCACAATGACATCTTATTGTGGAAGGGAAGGTTATGGGTGCCGGACACAGGCGATTTGTGCTGATGCATCATTTCCCATTTCTATGATATAGTGATGGCAGGTCATGAGGGTGCATTCTTGACGTACAAGAGGGTGAGCCAAAGTTTTCTTTGGTCAGGCATACGACACGCAATCCAGGACTATGTGGCCGCTTGTGACACTTGTCAGCGAGCCAAGGCGGCAACCACTTCTCCCCAGGGCCTGCTTCAGCCTCTTCTTATTCCAGATCGGGTTTAGGAGGATGTTTCGATAGACTTTGTCGAAACGCTTTTAGTTGTGCAAGGGAAATCAATCATTCTCGTTGTTGTGGATCGGTTGTCGAAGTATGCCCATTTCTATGCCCTGAGCCATCCCTTCACTGCTAGGACGGTGGCGGAAGTTTATGTGAGCAACATTGCTAAGTTACACGGCATGCCTAGGATTATTGTGTCCGATCGCGATAAGGTATTTCTCTCTAATTTTTGGCACGAGTTCTTTGCTTTCCAGGGCACAACACTTCACATGAGCATGACCTATAACCCCTAGACTGATGGCCAAACAGAGGTGGTAAACAGATGCTTGGAGCAGTATTTGAGATGTTTTGTGGGGGATCAATCTCGCAAATGGTTACAGCTGCTTCCATGGGCCGAATGGTAGTATAATACGGCCTACCATACCCGGACTAGCTTTACCCCTTTTGAAGTGGTCTATGGCCGACCCCCACCGTCGGTTCTCTCTTATGTACCTCAGCGTTCTTCAATTGCAGAGGTGGATTATATGCTTCAATCGAGGGATGAGGTACTCCGGCAGTTTAAGGCTAATTTGGCATCAGCGCAGAATCGCATGAAACAAATATATGATCAAAGGCGCACGGACAGGGAGTTCTAAGTTGGTGATTTGGTCTCTTTGTGAGCCCTTCCTCAGCGCCAGACTTCTCTGTTTCGGACGGACCAGGCCAAGCTGGTGCCTCGTCACCATGGATCCTACGCTGTGGTGGAGCGTGTTGGAGCAATGGCTTATCGTCTGGCCTTGCCTTCAGAATTGCTGGTCCATCCTGTCTTCTGCGTTTCACGTCTCCGCAGGTTTGTTGGTGACCCCACGACGGTGACTATTTGTGGGCCCCTTCCATTGCAGGCTCAGGTAGGATCAGACGCACTTGTTCCGGCGTCTATCATTAACAAACGCCGGGTACAGAAAGTTGGGCGCATTACTACGGAGATTTTGGTTGCATGGTGTGGTCAACCATTTGACGATGCTACATGGGAGTTGGAAGACGATATTATGGCTCGTTTTTCAGAGTGGTCGCCTTGAGGACAAGGTGAACAGCGAAGCGTGGTGGATTGTTGTGACGTTAGGCCCAGGACGTCAGCATACACATGCCAGCACGCCGGATATTACGATGGGCTTTCCATGATTAAGAATAGATTTGCTTTCGTATCAATTAATGAAATAATGATTGTAAGTCTGGCCCGTTAGTGGCGCGACCCTTATGTCTTTATAAGGGGGACCTTCGTCCTCTTCTTCATTATGCAATCAAACAAGTTATTCTAGCTTACTTTTGTTCTTTCTTCTTTAAAGATCCGGTACCTTATGATCCTATCGGGTCACAACACATCACTATCACTATGAAACTAGTCGTCAAATTTTCGTTACAACTTGGTTCAGTTCTCCACCTTCAAAATAGTTTCCAATAATTTGGATTCAGAATTTTCTTTAGTGGGAGCAGCAGGATGATCCACCGTAGTAAAGCACGCACTCACAATCAATTCCTAATCATTGGCTAAATACTTTACCACTTTACAAAAATCCTCGAACCTTTCATTAGCTTTCTCATAATTAAGTGCCAAGTTTAAACAATACCAATGCTGTTCATGTCGGTTGGATTGCAGCTTTCAAAAGACTTCAGCGTTCAGACGATGCAGCATAACCTTTTAATCTCCAATGGCCTCTCTCCTCGTGGCTTACGAAAAGTACACAAGTCATAGATCGAGATTTCGCCTTCTGGGCAAGAAAAGGATGGCGTGATCAAAGAGCTCATGAGTTTTAAGTGGATCAGTTAGGTGGTTCTCCTACTTGAGCACTGAGCAGAAGCTCAGCACTTAGGCCAGTATCTATATTGTTGTATCCGACTTCTGCACTTGGATGGAATAGTGGTCCTTCTTCATTGTGGGGAAAGAGAAATGGATCAGGAGAAAGCATGTGTTTGAGCAGAGTCGGGTAGAAAGTTGTGATTGGTCAACTCTTCAAATCAAGAAGTTCTTCCTCCACTCGCCGTCCCATTTCCGCCCTCCAGTCGCTCTCCCATAATGGGTGGTGATAAGCCCTGCAGGACATACCATGTTCTCATCCTTTCTTCCTTAGAGATTTGGCAATGGTGCATTAGTGATGGGTCAAGATGCCAAAATGCGCCGCCCGGTGAGTGATTCGAACACTGCTTTTCAGTTCGGAACATAATCCTTTACTGATTACATTGACAATGTTTCGATTTCGGGTGAAATTACCTACTTAAAATATTCCCTAAAACATAATAAATTTAAAAATATGATACCTAAAATGTAAAAAAATCCAAAAATCACCTCCCTAAACCGCAATTTTTGCTTTCAAAAATCCAAAGATTTCGAGAAACGAAAAAATTTTAAAATGACACGCGGTTGATGCCTGTTTCGCTCAAATTTCGTTAAAACTTGTGACTATATATGAGAGAGGAACCATAGTGGC
Organism: Houttuynia cordata; assembly: GCA_039654745.1. Taxonomy (NCBI): domain Eukaryota; kingdom Viridiplantae; phylum Streptophyta; class Magnoliopsida; order Piperales; family Saururaceae; genus Houttuynia; species Houttuynia cordata. Next base: position 28,078,024 of record CM077504.1, read on the forward strand.
TTGATGGTTGGAAATGGAACCCAGACGTATATATGGGCTATCTGGTTCTCTCTCATAAAAAGAAAAAGTAAAAATTCCCTCGTGATGGTACTATTGGTCAACAGGTTGAGAGCAATCCTTTTTAGTTAAATTACAGGATATGACGTCATTTGCTACGAGTCTAAAAAGGGAAATGCATATTAGTGGAAGTTTTATTGGTTGTGGTGCTTCTACTGTCGCAGCCAGTGATGAGTATTGTTCACACCAAATTCCCCTAGGATACTATCATACTGATACCGAAAGAGCGACCCACAAGAAGTACGTGAGCATATAAACTCAATGATTAAGCTAGTATATATGCAAGTCATCTCCCTTCTGACTTCTCTATCCAAATTGCACCACCTTCCATTCCATTAGCTTCAAGTATGGCTTAGATTCCTTGTCAGGTCCAAGTGCTCATGAATTAAATGAAAGGAACATTTGCAGATCGTTGGAAGTTCTGCAATGGTCCCGGAATTCCAGCTTGCTCTGCATTACAAGTACTCAGTCTCTGAGTTCTCTCAAACACTTCAAACAACACTATGACCTCCCTGATCCCAGCTGACACTCCCATGGAGGAGCTGGACGTTGAAAGCTGCAATCGTCCAGCTAAGACTGTTAGGCCGGTTTTGAGCTCTCCAGAGCCTCCAAGCTTGTGGCAGGAGTTTGTGGAGACAGCTCTTCCTCTTAGGAAGAGGTTCTCAGATTTCAAACACAAACCTCCTTCAAAACGAGCTCTTGCCATCTTGCAAGGAGTGTTCCCAATCTTCCGTTGGGGATTGAAGTATGAGCTCCGCCAGTTTAAGAGAGATTTAATGGCGGGCTTAACTCTAGCAAGCCTTAGCATCCCTCAGGTAGGCATTCGGCTGTGAGAAACATATTGTCAATTTGTTATCTTTCTTTGCTATATAGTGAAGATTTTGGATTTCTTGCAGAGCATCGGGTATGCTAATCTGGCAAAGCTTGATCCCCAGTATGGCCTTTGTGAGTTCTATACGTTCTTACATTTTTCCAACTTAATTCCAGTAATTAAGTGAAGTTCACTCAATTTTGATGAAAATAGCTAAGGCCTAAGAGTAACATAATTTGGCATACGAAATGAACTCCTGAGGAGTCCTGTAATAAGAATTTTCTACGTGGTGTTGTTTTTTAGATACAAGTATCATTCCGCCTCTAATTTATGCTGTAATGGGGACTTCGAGGGAGATAGCAATTGGTCCAGTGGCTGTGGTTTCACTACTTTTGTTCTCCATGGTTCATAAGGTAGTAGACCCTTCAGCAGATCCTACAGCTTATAAGAAGATGGTATTCACTGCAACTTTCTTTGCCGGATTGTTTCAAGCTGCATTCGGATTGTTTAGGTGCGTCCATGACGAACATGAGTACTTGATAAAAATGTTGATCAACATAACTTACTAACTAATTATATAATTTACATGCTTTATTTTGCTTGCAGATTGGGGTTTCTTGTGGATTTCCTCTCGCATGCTGCAATTGTTGGGTTTATGGCAGGAGCAGCCATACTGATTGGCCTGCAGCAGCTGAAGGGACTACTTGGTATTAATCATTTCACTAACAAAACTGATGTTGTATCTGTCCTGAAGGCTGTGTGGACTGCAATTCATCATCCTGTAAGTTTTGTAAGCAAAATAATAAAAACAAAAGAATTGTAGCATTTCATGGGTTTTTAAACCCATGAACTGTGGTGCATCTATAGTTTTATTCTTCAATGAAGCTTCAATTATAACCCTCTTCTATTTGCAGTGGAGCCCACTAAATCTTCTGATTGGATCCACATTCCTGATTTTCATCCTTATCGCCCGGCATGTGGTAAGTTAATGTGCAAATTGTAAAGACGAAGAGAAGGGAAATCAATGAAAGTTCATCGTCTGACGAAAATATTTTTCAAATCGTCAGGGTAGAAGAAAGAAGAAGCTCTTCTGGGTTTCGGCCATTGCTCCTCTGATTTCTGTGATTTTATCAACTGTGATAGTAATTGTTACAAAAGCTGACAGACATGGAGTTAAAACAGTGAAACATGTCCAAGGAGGACTAATGCCAAGCTCAGCAGACAAGCTGCAGTTCACTCAACCATATATTGTAGAAGCCGCTAAGATTGGATTAGTTACTGGTATCATTGCCCTCACGGTGAGCACTTCTCCTAACTTCATGTCTTATGTTCAAGCAGACCATCCGCTGACACATTAAATATGAATAACAGGAAGCAATTGCTGTTGGTCAATCATTTGCAGCTGTAAAAGGCTACCAACTGAATGGAAACCAAGAAATGGTAGCTATGGGATTCATGAACATTGCAGGATCTATGAGTTCTTGTTATGTAGCAACCGGTAATGATGCTATACACTATACAAACTAATAATCTTAAACTGATTCAATATGTTTGCGTTTTCAAATGACAAATTATCTTGACTCTTATGTTGGACATGATTTGCAGGTTCATTCTCTCGTACAGCTGTGAACTTCAGTGCAGGATGCCAAACAGCTGTATCCAATATAGTCATGGCCGTCACAGTCTTTGTGGTCTTGGAGCTGCTCACTAAGCTCTTATATTTCACTCCAGTTTCCATCCTTGCTTCAATCATTCTGTCTGCTCTGCCAGGGCTTATTGACATTAAAGAAGCTTGTAACATATTGAAAGTTGACAAGATGGACTTCCTCACCTGTTTAGGAGCATTCGCTGGTGTCCTGTTTGGATCAGTGGAGATTGGCCTTCTAACTGCCGTAAGCCTAATGACCACAAATTTACATCACAGACAAATCTTGTCACAAGATTAAAAAGCCACCAAAGTTGAAACATGGGAAAACCAGAGCATCTGATGCCTTTCTCTTTTTCAAATTTGCTATAGGTAATCATTTCCTTTGCAAGAGTTATATTAAACTCCATCAGACCTGGGACAGAGATGCTAGGAAGGATAGATGGAACAGATACATTTTGCAGTATCAGGCAATATCCTGCAGCAATCAGAACTAGAGGCATGCTTATAATCCGCCTTGACTCGGCCTTTCTTTGCTTCATTAATGCCAACTTCATCAAAGAAAGGTAGTATTGCAGAAGCATTATAAATCACGTGCAAGAGAGACCCAATTGATCTGACGTTAGTAGACTACTATTTCAGGATTATCAGATGGATGGATGAAAACGAAAAGGAAACCAAAGAAAATGCAGATGACAAAATCTATGCTGTAATTATCGACATGTCAAGTGAGTCTCATTCATAAACTGGTAATTAAACTTCAATTGGCCCCTTTGCTAACTTTTGGAGCACTGTCACAGACGTGAAAAACATAGAAACTTCTGGGCTTCAAGCAGTGGCAGAAATACACAAACAACTGGTATCAGACGGATTGGAAGTAAGTTCCAATTTGTTATATAATTTTCCCACAAATGTGTTCTAAATTTGACTCTCTGATATTGCTATACGTGTGGTTTGGTTGCAGTTGGCCATAGTCAACCCAGGTTGGCAAGTCATACACAAGCTCAAGTTAGCCAACCTGGTGGACAGAATTGGAGGGGACAGGATCTTCCTCACAGTTGGTGAAGCTGTAGATGCCTGTCTTGAGTCTAACAAGGCTGGCGGCAAATGTTAGTGATTAGTAAACAATAATCTCCTCAAGAGGGCTTGCTATTGGAGGAGAGGCATTTGCCAAGTGTGTTTCGAGTGTAGTTGTGTTGGATTTGAGTTTTCACTTCCCTTGTTTCCCATTAGTCGCTTTGTATATAGTATGAACTATGAAAAGGGAAGAAGGTGACCAACAGTTAAATCTGAAATGAACTAATCGATCTCTCGCAGCCAATTCGAAGATTGGAAGAGTCCTGAGCCTGCGACTTGTTGGTTTGCTTCTAATAAATTGTGATCGATTCAGATGTACACTTCTGAGTTCGAGTATCTTCAAATAATACATCCAGTAAAAAACACAAATACCTCTCTTTTTCAATTTTTTGTAAGACAAGTTACGTGCATCAAAGAAACCAGCAATCCTTAAGTGGTGTCTCATACAAAACACCAATAGATTATCATAAACTGTCCTGTTATAGATGCTCCATGTGAAAAAAAGGAGATGCTCCATATGGGCAAGATAAGTGGATTTTGAACCTCTTCTTCTCCCGTTGGGGTTTCTACCATCCAATAAAAATCAACATTTTTTTAGATGGAACATCTAAAACAGGACAGAGGGAGTATGTAACTATGAGTCCCATTTATATGTAGGGTGATACTTTTCAGTACCCTAGTTTTTCTCGGTAACACTACGTGCTTGGTAGAACCCCAAATATTTTTATTGTTACTTAATAACACCACACTATTCTCATTAATGATTTTGTTGGTAAGACTCTACTATCATATACTAAGGATCTTGACAGTGAAAATATAACGTTAGAGTGTCATTGGGCATGCTAAAAAATATGATCATTTTCCAACCCTTCTTATGAAAGTGGGCATTAACAAGAAATTTTAGGGTGATGAGAAGTATCGCCCTTGTATATGCCTCGATATTCTACCAACAAAAGAAATATAAATATTTTGGTGACCCAATTTTTAATACCAGATTAAAGGACCAAGGCCCATGCATTGAAAATGGGTCAGGCTAGATGGACTCCAAAAAATAGTGCCTCCATGTATTACCGTGCACCAAGTTACCAGGGCCGTCAGATCTCGATCTAATAGCAGTGCGCCTTAATACGGGGCAGGCCGGTTTGATCGGCTTGCAGGCAGCCATTTCCCATGCCAACGCGGTAAAAGTCCATGTAGAAGAAGAGAAGTCCGAAGTTCGAATCCCGGTAGGTTCCCGGTTGGGGCTTTCTCCCTGTAAAAACAGTAATGGGAGCAGAGGAAGAAGGAAGCGATGAGCAGCAGCATCAGAAGGTCCCTGTCAGCAACAGGCCTCCTCCCATGAAAGCGGCCCAGTTCCTCGCTTGGAAGACCCACAAGGTCTTCAATTTCCCCGTTTTCTTTTTTTTTTTTGTCTGGGCAATAGTTCCTCGTGTTATGCTTCTGGATTTTGCTTTTTTTTGTTATGTGCCAACAGTTACACCAATTTCAATATGTATATCGTTTCCCCTAAATTTGGATACTAATGGTGCAATCAATCACCAATGTCGTCAATTGACTCAATTCCAAGTTCACCAATTTCTACAATGGAATTGCAATCACTCTGTTTGCAGAAGGCCGTCATCTGAAATTGCAGAAATTTGTCTAGCTATTATAATCGGAGCTCTTGCTTTCGCGAAAATGATTTGATGAGAGAGGGCTACATATGCATATAAACATCCTGGTTTATGAGCTTCATATCATGTTCCCTTTGTGTCTTCAAGTTTGGTGAATCCTATATTCATGTCCTGTGGCTTGTATTAGGATGCTGATATCAATGCTAGAAAAGCCGAGGTTGCCCAGAAGCGTGCGCAAGATATAGCGGCAGGAGTAGTACCGATGAATGGTCGAGAGCTGTTCTTGCATGAACCATGGGTTTTTGACAACTACCGTTACTGAGCTACTTCAAGCTTAAGTACCCTGCATCAATTGCCCATTTTCTTCTTGGTATGTGCTCGGTCTTTTGACTGCATTTGTCCTATTGATGGTTTTAATAAACACTTAGTTATTATTCCGTTTCAATGGTCAGTTCTGTCCTGTAGAATGTGAGGGATGCAATGTTTGCTCTTGTAATTCAGTTGTATTTTTCAGATATTTTTCTTTTGGCTGCTTAGGTTAGTTAGGCAGAGTGGTGACAACTGCCAATGTTTGAAATATCATTATTTCTCGTCTCTTGAGCAATTACCTTTGTAATCATATTTGCATACGAGAATGGCTGATGAAAGTTGAAAAGAATATTTGGCTTTTTGTGATTTATCAAGAATGAGATGTCTAGTATGGTGTACTATGTTTCTCCATAAGAACATGTGAATGAGCTTGGCTTCACCTTGAGTATGTACCTGTTCTTTATGTTGATCATGTTTCCTCTACACGTATCAGAGATGATGGGAGTATGTGAGATGGAAGTATTGGTGACAATGATTAAAATACGTATTAGAGACTGAAATAAAGGTTTCCTATTTCCAAGCCTAGGTCACACATGGGGATGTTTTACGGCTTTTGAAACAATTTTCATTAAGGAAGGTTGATATATTAGAGATTTAAATATGCCACGTTCTGACATTTAATAGTGGCGGGAGGCACAGGTAAAAATGATCATACAATTTGATAGAATACATTCAATCAGCAGTAGCTGGAATTATAGTTTGAACAGATTGAACAAGGATAATACAGTTTCATATCCATATAAATTCAATCAGCAGTAGCTGGTATGACAAATGATCAAATTAAACAAGGGTAAATACTGTTTCATGTCCATCATATGAACCATGTTGATACATTTTAGATTGCCAAAACCACGAGCGATGTGTAGCAGAAATATGATATTCAGTGGACTGCCATGGCAGGCTTTAGTAGACGGAGCGCATTTTTTATATTCTCTATAGCTGCTTGCAAGGTTGAAAGAGATGCAGCATAAGAAATCCGAATGCAATTATCATCTCCAAATGCATCTCCAGGAACAAGAGCTACCTGTTCAAATTTACCATCAAGGTTAAGGAAACAGTTACACAAGTTTGTCAACTCCAAATAGTCTTCAGCACATACCTGTCCTTTATCAAGCACAAATCGGCAAAGTGATTCTGAGTCTTTAATAGTACCAAATCCATCAGCCTCTGATCCATAGTAGGAGCTGAAATCCAGGAATAAATAAAATGCACCCTGCAATTGTAAGGACTAAATTTAGCCATTGCCGCCATCTAGGAAGTGTAGATAGAATCCCATGCTCGAAGTTATACCTGAGGTTCTGATATCTTGACACCCTCTATTTCGCTAAAGCTCTTTACCAAGAAGTCACGCCTCTCCTTGAATGCTTTGACCATGGTGGATACTGCTTCACCCCCCGCGTACCCCAAGCGCAGAGCTGCTAGCCCTGCTTTCTGAGATATACTGCTGGCTCCTGACGTGGACTAGTAGTATCAAAAAAGTAAAATCAGCTTAAATAGGGATAAAACCCATAGAAATCATATGGAATAAAAAAACTTGTTTGCTAGTTGCTATACAGATCAACAGCCAGCCCTAGACATCAGCCTTCACAGGTGGTAATGTAAGGAATTCCTGAATTGGGCATTAAGAGGAACATACCTGGCTTTGAATCTTTGCACAGGCAGATACAAAGTGCTTAGGACCAGCCAAGTATCCGAGTCTCCAACCAGTCATTGCGAAAGCCTGCAGATAACCAAGTATTAACCAATATTCTAGAGGTTTATCTAACTAGTTGTCTATATTATGTTAGTGCCCTTGTAGTTAATAGTAAAAAAAAAAGATTTGCAGTAAATGAAGTATGAACCATTGAAGAAGACAAATGTGCTTAGAAGTTGAATACCAGTGTCATTCTACCACCATGGTAGAATAAAATTTACCTTGGAAAATCCATTCACAGTCAAAGTTCTGTCCCACATGCCAGGCAAAGAAGCAAAACTTGTGTGGCTAGCTGGTTGATATATAATGTGTTCATATATCTCATCCGACAATACCTGAAGGAAAAAACATAAGTTCAACATGGTTTCAAATAGTGACCAAATAACTGTTTCTTCTCGGCGAAATCAAAGGCCCACCAAAAGCCGTGGATGCTTCGCTACTACATCTGCAATCTGCTGGAGCAGTTCTTTTGGATACACGGATCCAGTTGGATTGGATGGAGAACATAAAATAAGCAGTCTTGATCTGTCATTGAGCTTGGAGGCGAGAACCTTTGGGTTCAAAAGGAAATTATCTGAGATGGGAGTAGGTATGACTACAGGTGTTGCATCTGCCAGCCTTGCCATTTCCGGGTAGCTAACCCAGTACGGTGCTGGAATTATAACCTGCATCAAATTGTCGATGGAAAAGAAATTAAACAATATGCAATATCTTCCAATTTTCAAGTATTGTAGCACATTGTGAAGATATATTGATATCAACTTAAAAATTCTTTCTTCAGATGTGAATGTAAAGCCTACAGCACAATGCAGGTAATCTGCACAAAGGGAACAAAAACTTCATTTTCAGTCTGGATTAGCAGAACCTTTCCTATCTTGATGAGCTGAATATGTAACTATAAAGCATATAGTGCTCCTAAATTGCCATTTATGTCTTGAAAAACATAGGAACCTCACCTCATCACCCGGAGAGCAGACAGCTAGCACAGCCTGCAGGATACACTGTTTGGCTCCATTGCTGACAAGGATCTGATCAGGGGTATATGAAAGCCCATTCTCCTCTGTCTCCGAATAGCATACCACAAACAATCAAAACCAAGATCTACATATTACTATTGAGACAACTTGTGATAAGGAAAAACATTACTCACCCTTCAGCTTATGGCAAATTGCATCCCGAAGTTCTGAAGTGCCTGCATTGGGAGTATACCTTGTATATCCATCACGAATGGCATTCATACCAGCCTTCATCACCATAGGACAGCAAGAAAGTTTAGAGATAATTGTTCATTTAATCAAACCCATTAAGAGCCAACAAACAAGGATAGTTTTTACCTCTGCTATTGCATCTGGAGTGTTAAAATCAGGTTCCCCTGCTGCTAACCCAATCACAGGAACTCCAGCTTGCACAAGAGCAGTAGCTTGATCTGTTATAGCCATAGTTTTAGATGGCTTCAGGGAATTTACCCTTGGGCTCACCGAGACATCAAGCTTAATATGGTCAACACTTCCCTCGGCCTTGATCACCGACGTCATGATGGACGAGTTTCTGAAATTCCTTTTCTCCCAATGTCTTCCACTTTAAAAGAAACCGTATCCAAATGTTTATATCAGGTGCCATAAACAATGAACATGAGTAATTTCTTAGCATAAAAAAAAAAGTTGCAGAAAACAATGATAACAAAGTACTCGAAGTTCTCTCGTTGTCGAGAATGAGAGGATCTTAGAACAGAATTAACCAGTATTTAACAGAAGAAGGATTAGTCAACACATAACATTTGCACCAGGGCGGCACAAATACAAAAATAATTCATACAAAAACTCCACTAAAAATTTGATTTCCGTCATGATCCTCTTCTAAAAACAAAAAAGAGATCTTTTTTCAAAAAAAGGTTGAATCTTCACAAGCCCCAATTCAGTCACTAGAACAAAAAACCATAAAAGCAATTCCATGACTCCAGCTTACAAACATCACTAGATGCGCATATATGGTAAAAGAGCTAGTCCACTGGAATGATATGAATGGCGAGCATAGCTTACATGAAGATGTTCTTCTTTTGCAATTGAGGAGAGAAAGAGACGAAATCTGAAGCTCCCGGAGCTCGGGAACCCAGGGAGACGCCCGAACAAGACCTGGAAAGCAGCCCTTCCATGGATAGAGTCGGGATTTGGTGACGAATTCGAATCGGGTTTGGTCGAGGCCTTTTGCAGGGGTAGGTGGCGGCCGAGTAAGGGTAGTTGGAGGAATCGGGATCGGTAGGGAAGACGACATCTTTGACGGGGTTGGTGGGAGGAAAGGAAGACGACCATCCTGCCTGCGCCGTCTGCCTCCCGGCTGGTTTTTTCAACGGCCACGATCTTTAATTGCACTTTAACGGTCAAGATTAGACTCAGGTTTTTCTATTACCCAACCCGGTCTGAGTCAAGCTTGGTTTGATTATGGGACTATAATTTAATTCACATAGGATCCAATTTATGGTTGTAAAATTGGTCTTGTATGGTTGGCATTAGAATTTTACTAATTTAAGATGGGGAAAAGCTTTTGTTGGAAAAGTTGGTCTCACTGTTCTCGCTCTAATCTGATTGTGATATAACCCAATGGCTCGGAGGCTGAAGAAGGTTAACCATCAATTGTGATAACTTTTGGTTTAAGTTACATTAAAAAAAAAACATGGTTTAAGTTGCATTAAGCAAATTATTTATACATGTTATTTGCCGAACTAACCACACACTTCAACAATTTCTTCTGATTTCTAGAATTCATTACCATTTAAATAAGTGTCGTCTACTCAAATATGTGAACCAGTTCGCATGTGCATTATGCACGTGCAATTACTAGTCTATTTAATTGTTATTGCCTATGATCTATGTTTGTGAATTTGTCCGGAAATAAACCTGCAAGGGGCAAACATTGCAAGTAAGATCTACTTCTAGGAGGCCCATATAAGATTGGCCCATTAACAGTAGACATAAGCCCACACTTAACACAAACCAGTTAGGCTTCTGTACTACTGTTTTCTGAAGGCATGTCGTTTTGCCTTGTTTCAGATTATACAAATTGCTTATTGTTTGGTTATAAAGGCTTATCTGAACTGACGATTATGACTTCCAAAATAACATCATATGAGGATACCCTGACAACTGGCAAGTAGCAGAGAAGAAAAGCCATAATACTTTGTTTATGTTGATTGCCTTCTTTGCCTTGACTTCCCCATTATGTCTCTGCGTACAGTGCATTAGCTACAATTATTCTCTGATTAAGCCTTTACTCCTATAGTCCAGCTTCCTTTCCGAGCAGGGGACCTCAACCCTTTTAGCTCAGAAAGTTGATGAAGCAAAAGAAGTGGTTTACTTTCTAAAAGGAAAAGTACTATTTTCCTTCTATTCTCTAATGCTAATCAAAGCATGCAAGCGTTGATAATTGTAATTAGTAGTTCCATCTCGTGACGGAAGGGATGAGATCCCAAGGCCGAGGCAGTACGGGAAGGGGAGCAGGTGGGGGCCTTTTGCCGTGGAGGCTCGGCAACGTCTCGGTTTTGACAACAGCCTTGGGGGCGTTTTGTGCAGCAATTCTCATGTGACATAACAATATCAGCTTCTACATCATGTACCTTGCCACACCATGGCTGTGACACAGTCACAGCACAGCAACCAAACGTACAACACTGCCTCAACGCAATTATAAGCCCAGAAACCACAAAGGAGACAAAATGTGTCCAAAGTTGTAGCAGAACCACACCCATGCAATCCAAGAGAACACAGTGATGAGTAAACTATTGAAGTAGATATGAAGCAGCACATCCGATACATCCTAGATACACACGGTAGATTTCCCCTCAGACCTCTGTATCATACTCTCAGAAGGAAAAAGAACAATACAATTCCAACAACTCTGCAAAGGTTGTGAACTAGCCTTTCTTTTCCTTTTTGTTTCAATCTACTAAAAGCTTGTGATTTGTGAACTAGTCTAATATTTAAGAGGAAAGTAGATATTTTTACAACTAGACAAGCCTCTGGGCTTCTTCTCTGCTTGTTCTACATGATGGAACAGGCATTTGCGTTATCATCGCTGAACATGGCTGTGTACTGTTCATCTTGTTTGGGGACAGAGTTGGAGACACTAATGGTCTCAACGTTCCTGACATAACCAGGGGGAGCTTTCTTGTCGTAAACTTGACCTATGTATGGATGTGCCACCACACTGTAAGGAACATAGGGCCAAATTTCAGCCTTTTTCCCAGTCGATTGTGCCTGTTTCAGCACCTTCTTTGCCTCCACATACCCACTCACCGTCACCTTCTGCTGCTTCCTATTTATGTCCACAGACTTAACTCCTGCAAAGACAAAACCCACATCCCAAATGTAAATCTCTTATTTTCAGAAGGAAACAAATGATATGAAACAGATACTTGAGAGAAATCACAATAGAAGAGTCCAAGCACAGACCTTTCATGGAGGAAAGAGCCTTCTTGACTTTCATCTCACACCCATCACAATCCATCCTGACTTTAAGCTCCACTGTCTGAAGCTGCTTCTTCATCTTGTTGTGTTTGTAGCCATTGCCTAACAAGCCTGAGAAATATTCTAAGGTGCCTCCCACTCCCATTTTGTAGTACCTGACAAGATCCACAAATGTTATATTTGCAATGGAAATCATCAGCATATAAAAGACCTCGGATGGAATTAGTTTACTCAAAATGTTTAGAAACAAATAAGCTGCAAAATGCATTGTTTGGTATCATGGTAAACAAAACAAAAGGCTAGCTAGTGAGGCAAAAGAGTTTTAATCTACAATGAGGAGCTAGATATGAACCTGAAAGGGTATATGAGAGCTAGTCTCAGCAGAGCAGAGCTAAAATGGAGGGAGAACAGCAGACAGCAAACCAACAAAGGGAAAAAATCTATGGAGAAAGCTGAATGTTTCTTCCAGCTAAGAGGCCTTGCTGACGAGCACAACTGTATACCCTTGTCTTGATTCTTGAAGCAGGAAGGCTTCACCCGATACTTAAAAGCATGTTGAGCTCCCCTTATATATATAGGAGGAGAAGTTATTAGCTACGTGCAAGCGTACATGGAGGTTGTGCTCATCACCCGTTGGTGATTGACACGATTTCCAATTTATAGTTCGTTTTACAGGCATGAGAGTCGTGTCAATTACCTGTTGGTGGTGAGTATTTCCCCGTACTGTTGGTGGTGAGTATTTCCCGTACGTGGCGCATACCTACTAATTTTTCAATAGGAGCATTGCTCTGTCATGTAGAGTATAGACTTTTTTTTTTTGCTAAACACAGAGAGTGTAGCCTCGTACAGCAGAAAACAACCTGTAGCCAAGACCAATTCTTTTCTTTCTTTTTATATTACTTGAAAGGAAACATCATAGAAAAAGGTAAATGGATATTTTTTCGGTGGATTTGGTGCTAAGTTTTTTTGGGTTCTTTGCTCACCACATGATAGCATATCAATACTTGTGGTGCAAGAACGCTGTCGGAAACTGTGTGCAGTGGCATGCGGAAATGAACAGCAAAAGGAAAGGGGTATGCCATATGCAGCCAAAAAAGTAGTGGTAAAAAAGTTTACTAAAAAGAAAGCCATGTAAATAAAAAAAAGTTGTGTTTTGCACTTCGATGTCATCAGTTAGTGTCAGTTACCAGGAACGGACGTCAGATGACCCTATAGGTTTCTACAATTTCCCTATAGATTATATATATATTTTTTATATAAATAAGCTTAATTCCCTTACTTGACCCCGTCTCAAAATGGTCTGACCCCCGTCCCTGAAAATCCTGCGTCCGCCCCTGCCAGTTACTATGTTGAGATAAAAAAAAAGGTGATGCTAGGGCTGTAAACGGGGTCTGATGTCTGCGCCTATCCGTCTGTTTTACTGTCTAAACGGACATAGAAATATGTCAGTCGCAACTGCAGAATGCAACTACAGATAGTTTTGATGGTCTAGTATCTAAGTGGACGGAGTTACGGACATAGTGCATCTGCGTCTAGAGTCATCTGTGTCCATCCGTCTCTGTGTCTGTGACATTTATGAAGATTTTTACAAGTGGTTCATAGTGTTCATATTCGTTCGTGTCCATCAATGTCCACAATGGATATATGTGGACGAACACATAGAGGTGTCCGAAAGATGGACACCTAATTTTAGAGTGGGCAGACAACTAGATACCTAGTTTGTCCGCATCCATGTCCATCCGTTTATACTCGTGTGATGCTATCTTTGAAATTATTGTACAAAAGGGTGCTACGTTTGAGGTGACTTGTCCGCCAGGTGACAGCAATACTCCAATATATTGCACTTGGTGGCAGATTTGCAGAAGCAGCTTGGTGGCAAATTTGCAGAAGCGGCTTCTCATGATTGTCATCTTTCAACCAAGAAAAAGCGGTGCCATTTATTTTAAAAATGGACTTCGTTTCTTATGGTGGGGGAAGAGGTCGACAGACTCGACACGCGGGGGGGGGGGGGGACTTGTTAGCCTCAAGTTGGGCGGTGGGTTGTCATTTGTCAAGTAAAAAAATCGAAAGCAGGTTTTGGCTCCATTGACAGATGGCTGAAAGCTGGTAAGAGCTTCTGTAAAAGCTGCAATCTTTCCAATCTCCATTTTAAATTCTAGCCACACACTAATAGCGAGTGAAGACTGAAGAAATAGATGATCGATAGAGATATTTGTGAATTCTAGATAGAGATATTTTGTGAATTCTAGTCATTCCTCAAATCACCTTCTCATCGATAGAGATATTTGTGAATTATAGCCATTTGTTGATTATAAACTACTAACTGAATATATTTGATTGCGACGTTTCCCACTTTGAGTGGCTAATTCCTTCCTTATAAGTAAATATTCACAGTGAATTTTTCATATCCATGGTAGCATCCATGTTTTTTTCCCTATCCAGCTGAAACACAACCTGAGGTATTTCAGTTAGATAGTAAAAAAAACATGGATGCTACAGTGTAGAAAAACATCCCCTTTGAATGTTTTGCTTTTAATCATGCCCCAGTCTTTATTTTTTGGTCTTTTTTTTGGCAAGATAACTTCTCTAATCATGCGGTATTCATGTGCACTTGTCGTCTATACCTCTGTGTCGGGCCACTCCTAATCGAATTAAGACACATAATGAGATCGGTGGGGGTATTCAATTAGAAAATAACAACAAAATCACACAATCTGGAAAATTTACATTCCAGACTCGTTGACTGTACGAACGTTATAAGAAGTTGGAGCCCACCCACCTTTCACCACCTGGAAGCCTTTCAGGTACCTTTGCCTGTATGATTCTACGATTCTTTTCCAATTACAAGTATCTAACAACTTTTTATTCGTTTTTTTTCTGCGCATCTGACATTTTATCTCATATTTGTTGGCTAATGCTCAAATTGTCTAAAAGAGTTTGTTTTTGTAAAGTTATCTAAAAGAGCTATGTTAATGATGTTTAAGAGGTTTCTATTGACGAGATTCTTCAGTCATCGTAAACTCAAAAACACTACTTTGCCTCACAGACAATTTCACAGGAAATGCATTCAAGAACCTCGAAGTCGTCCAATTAACCAGTCATTATTGCAGATCTGCTTCCAAACATTCCAATGCTTCACTTGAAGTCGATGAAGTGGGGGGTTTGTGGTGTATAACTAGCTTCAACACTACTTTGGCATTTTTCATTAATGTCATGCTCTCATGTAAAAGAAGATTGGGTTTCATTGTTACTAACTTTGTGATGGAAGACGGCTATGTTAATAGTTCATGTGTAGCCATCATGTCACGAAGCCAATCCATATATTTAGAAAGGTGTACGATGAATATAAGGACGTTAAATTTTCTTATCATCATCTCCTCTTCACAGGGTTGCGTCGTGAAGAGCATCTAGCGTAAAAACGTGGCCACTATATTTCTTTATATTGATTTTGTATCATTTTGATTCCAATAAGAGTCAAACACGGTATATAATCCATGCCACCGACCCTGGGATAAGGCGTATGATGATGATGATGATACATAACTCGAATGAAAGAAAAGAAACAATTCTTCCAACATATCAGATGGCCTACATATTTCAGCTGATTGAACAGATTAGATTTTTTTTCCTTATTTTTAATATATCTTAATATTCCAAATTGGTTATGACTGATCAGTCAACTGTTTCCCTACATGGAAGTAGTTTGGCATCGATATATATGACCTTTCAAACTAATTTTCTCGCACTCATCTCATCTACTCAGTTGTCTGACGAATGAGTAGTCTTTTCTTTAGCACTAAGAAGAAGAAATCATTCAATATAAAAAAAGAAGAAAAAAGAATCGATTTCTTATTTGTTTATACATCGACTTTTCTTGTTCTATTTCGACCTAGAACAACTACAGCACACATAGGATTAAAGAGTATTAAACGGAAAAGGTCTTTTGACACTTTTGTCCTAATGGCTTAAGAAAAGAATAACCACGAAGAGAGGCCGTTCCCTTACAACACCAACATCTTTTCCATTTAATATAGCCTTTCCGCTATGCATGCATCGGTTATGCACATCTAGATCCAGGTGCTTCATCGACACTGATATTTCGAAGGCCCTATATAGTGTGACAGTGGTGTGGTGTTGATAGGTATTGTTGATAAGGACAACTAGCACTGCTAATGCTTATGTCTTGATATTTTGCCCACTGAAACCCGCCCAAAACAGTGAGGATGGAAGTTGATAAAGAGAGTAGAAAAAAGACGCAACCAACCACGCAAGAGACTAGAAAGGATGTAAGAGGACTTTGGCTTCATAAGGCAACAAAGTGAAGGACATAACGGCCCAAGGCCTACATACTCGCTATGCTGCGTTGTTGCCAGCTGGTTTGAGCATTGCATCCAAAAACGAATCAGGAAGAAATGACGAAAAAGAGGAAAATAGTGGAGGGCAGATGCAAAGCATGAAGCATAATCTATGAAGAAAACAAACGAAATAGTTTCATGCAAGTATTCATTGCGACCAAACATGGCAAGAATTACTCCAATCATTTTCCTCAAGAAAAAAAACCTACAATCATTGAGTGCACCGCACTGGCAATCGCACCAAACTAGTGCATTTAGAAGAGAGCCGTGGCGGGTCCCTGGTTAACTTTGTAATAAGGTTACATCTCCATTTATCATGGCTGCAAAGCAGAATTTTCTACCTCCATTCCAAGAACCACTGATCGACAGATATTTATTATATAATGAACCCCATTGTCTTATACACACTAAGAGGAAAATTAAAGCCAGTTTCAGAAAGCAGGACAGAAAAGGAGAAAGAAGCTTTTTTTTTCCATGACAAAGGAGAAGATGCTTCACTTCCTTTATATGAAGTCTACTTTCAGTAATACACTGTAATTAATCCCTCCCAAATCTCGAGTGATTCTAAATAATTGTTTTCTGGTTATCAGTATTCTTTCCCTTCCCTCTAAAATTTTGAGTGCGATAATTCTAGTACAGGTATGATTGGAGGTTAGAAATTAGTTGGCGTTTTAAAGGTTGGTTATTTAAAGATCTTAAAACCAACATAAAGTATCATGACCACCCTCCAGGAAATCGTGGCTTTTTTCTTTGTGTAGTTCACCTTCACCACACCCTGTTTTAGCCGGCCCCGTACACAGACGGTGGATCCGTGGTAAAGCTTAAAGGGGGTGGTGGGGTGGCAGTCTATTTATTCCTTTTTGGGGAATTGGAAATGATGAATTAATTAGTAAAAAAGAGATAGATTATCAAAGATGAGACGAGAGTCACGAGACATGCCGATTGTCTAGAAAATCTAAATTAGAACGCCTAAGAGCGGGACCACCAATTGGTAGGTAGGGCTGCACAAAAAAACCTGACCCGACCCAACATTGACCAGGGTCGGATCCTATCTCGGATAGGGTTGGTTCTAAAATTTAAAAATCCGCTTCTATCTCGAGTAGGATTGGGTTTGGCTTTAAAATACCCAAGAACCGACTATACTTATACCATTTAAATACTTAATTTTCTAATATATATATATATATATATATATATATATAATATTATTATAATTATACAAATTATTTTATTAAATTTTTTAATTATATTAATTATTTTATTAAAATCTCAATTCCTATCTCGAGTTCTCAGGTATTACATGTTCTATCTCGGATAGGGTCAAGTTTAAAAATTTCAGGTAGGGTCAGATTTAGAAATCTCGGGTCCTATCTTGGGTAAGGTCGGGTTATACTAATTGGCATGGTGATAGGGCCTCTCCCTTTGTTTAGGGAAAGGTCTTGCTAGGACCTGTGGCAACTCAGGGGTGGGGTTAGGGAATGGGGTTTCACGATGTACCAAAAAGAAAGAAAGGATTGCGAAAATGTTGAAGCGTGCCCATCATGGACACTTTGAACACGTTCATCCTCATTTTTCCTTCTGATATATATTTCCTGCTTAGACAGCAGCTGCAAGCTGATTCTCTAAAATCAATAGTGGTACTGTTATAACCCAAGTGCATATGATAGGTGAGCATTGTATGCACCTGAGGAGATCGACGGCGGGATACGGTGCTCTAAGAAGACGGTTGCCCTGCTCCTTCTAGTCAGGTCCCAAGGACCCGGACCTCGTAAAAAAGATAGTGGTACTGTTATGACTGAAGGGGAAAAAACACGAAAAACTTCTAAAACTTCAGGGAATAGCAAACCTGCCAATTTAACGGGGAGAGAAGAATTACTACCAACTGAAGCATCCTAGATTCACTCTGGTTGATTTTCTTAGTCCAAGTATTCAGAATTTTTAACAACTGAACATTAGTCAACCAAGAATATAAGATGTATACAAGTGATAAAGAGAACTGGCATTACTATTAGATGGCGTGAAGACAGCCAAAATATATATAGAACCAAAGCATGTCCTACCCTACCAGCCCCAGTTCGTCCAATGATCTTCCCCAAAAAAACAAAAAACATTGGACAAAATCAGGGATTTACATATGACTACATTTAGATATAATTAATTGACAAACCTAAACATTTGAAAAGCGGACACCTGAAAGCGCTAGAGTCAGTGCTAACATACCACACAAACATAACTGTCGACACAAAATTAAAGAAGTGGCAGATGAGTGATCAGTTGGCGTCCTACTTGCAACTGCCGGGGAAACTGCATGACCCCCAGGAGAGCTCTGCTGCTGATTCGTTGGCAAAGGATTTTCCGGTTTGTCATGGGATGCTGGTGTAAGAGGGACTCTGTCATCATGCCCATCACGACCTGTTTGTTTCCTTAAAAGAGTTAGCACAAACAATGCATTTGCAGAACTCACGAGTGTCACAAATTGGGGGTTGCACGTGAGCTTTAAGACTTGGAATTACATGGAAAGTATTCAACTTTCAGAAGTTCTTTTAGCTTGGTGACTTTCAAAAATTATTTTCCAATGTGGCGGAGGATTAGGATTCAGAAAAAAAATGCTCGAACATCGAGCCGCGAAAGGACAAGGAGCACAGATACGGATGAAAATGAGATGATGAGAAGCTAAGACGTTCGTTTCTCCAGCTTCTCAATTAAACGGCAATTTGAACGGGACAGTACGAGTAAATCTCTTCCATATTGACTGTTATTGTAAATGATCAGGATTTCTGAACATGGCTAGTAGAGATACAGCTTTATATAAGAGAAAAAAAAAAGTAATATATTTTCCATGTGAAACAAATTGGGTTTGGGGTGGTAAGCATCCTGTCTTTGAGACCAAGGACTACTTAGTAGCATCATAATTCCGAAGTTGCATTTATTGCAATTTTTTTTAACCTTAACTTAAAAACTATGAAAACTCATATAACGGTAAAAAAAATCCACTTACAGTCTGATTGAGACCACCCCAACTTCCGATTTTCACGATCAAACACAATATGATAGCCTGTCATCAAGTTCTCTGCAACAAAATGACACTTACTAGAGAGTAAGGAATACAAATAGTTGTTATACTTGTACATAAAGGAACATTGAGAAACTAAGAAGGGAAGGCTTACGTCCAAATGTCCCAATGTTGCTTTTAACAGGCTGTAGTGCTAAACAAAACCCATCTAACTCTGACTGTATCATCAAAGGAAAGTTAAATTTTACGCATTAACAGCAGAAAAGCAAAAACAATGCCACTACAATTCTCTAAAGAGAGGTGGCTAAAGTATACAACAGATCTTGACTACTGCACCAAATTTGCAAGAAGGTATGATCAACAAGAAGTATGAATCAGCAGCAAGGATTCTAAACCACAAGTCAGCACTATCGGCCAGCTGCCCAACCTCACGTTCTTTTGTTTAAGGGTGCAGTCTACAGACTTAGGCAGGTAAGCAGCATGAGACTGGCCAGGATGGAGGCAAGACGTATCAGGTATCTTAGAGCAAGGTAGGGTTTACAATGACCCACACACCCACTCTCATCAAAGTTGAAGAAAGGAAAAGACAAAGGAACCGGGCCCAATAGGGAGTAAAAGCAAAAAATAGGATTGAGGGGAGAGGAGATGTAAATGCCAATAAAACAAGATAGGATAGAGGCGCTGGGAAAGGAAGAGGAGGAAAGCACAGGGCAGAGCAGGTATGCTTGCCCCAAGAGAACAACCTAGATTTATCGTTGACTAGAAATTATGAAAAAAAATGAAGGACTAAGGTTATTCAGAGATTCTGACTTCCTCTACAGTATTTACAGACTGATATGGACCACATTCTTAGGGTCTGTTTGGTTAGAGAGAAAAAGAAAAAAAGTTAAATGAGAAGAAGAAAAAGAAAAGAAAAGAAAATGAGGGGAAGAGCAACTTTTCTCGCTTTTTCTCACTGTTTGATAAAGAAAGAGCCATAAGGCAAATTTCGTGTGGTCCTCACAAGAGAGAAACCAGATATTCCGCCATCAGAAGGTTTCTTGCTATACAAACGCTCAAAAAAGAAACTGCTTTGACTTTTCTTACTTTTTCTTTTCCTTTCCTGCTAAACAAACACACCCTTAATAATAACTCTAATTAGTGCATAAGTATGCTGATAGAACTCAGGTTCTACCAAGCACCATATTGATTAGAAACAGAAAGAAAAGGGACATTGGTCAGACTCAAGGTCGATTGCACCCTTTAGAAGGGAATTGGGGGAATACTTCTTGTTCAAAAAGGTACATAAGTAGGCTTAGAGCTGCCTTATTATCTACTACCCAATTGAGTAAGTACCACTATCTTATCTTGGAAAAAGTCATAATCATAATCAAATAGTGCATTTTCCCAACTATTTGGGGTCGACGACACGGATCTTACTCCTCCATTCAAACCTGTTTTGGGCTACCTCTTTTGTAAGAGATAGTAAAGTCAAATCCTTTTTTATTAACTCCATCCAAGTTTTCTTAGGTCTCCCTCTCCCTCTTTTAGCATCGTTTACATGTATCCCTTCTAATCTTCTCACAGGGGCATCTAATGGTCTTCTTTGCACATATCCTTACCAACGCAACCTACATTCCCTCGGCTTCTCCCTTAAAAGAGCTACTCCTAGGCTCTCCCGAGTATATTCATTTCTAATCCTATTTCTCCTAGTTATCCCACTCGTCCACCTTAACATTCTCATTTCGGCTACATTCAATTTATCTATGACTCCTCTTTGGTGCCCAGCACTCCACTCCATAGAGTATCTTGGAAAAAGTATTCAAATAAAATCCTAAACAACAATTACTCTTATTGGAGGATATTCTAAGTATTTTCACAATCAAGAGGGTATCGGCTGCCTCCCATAATGCCCACAATATTATATTTTGCAACCAAAGGATGCTAGTTGATTTTCAAAACCATTCTGTATCAGCACCTGCATCTTCTGGACCCTTTATGATAGGTACTTGATGGGACAGGGTTCAGGTAATGGGTCCGGGTCCACGCTATGCTCATCATCAGATTTCAGTCATTCATGAATACAAACTTGCGTTTTTTGTACTTCTTTATATGCCAAAGACATTTTACGTAAAAAAATCAAATGGTTGATGGTGCATAAATATGTCCTCTAAATGTTCTAATAATACCATTTCACACAAATGGTTATCAGATTTTTTAAGCTAATGGTGCAATCACTTGATGAAGAAAAATTAGCATACCTCTTCAGTATAAATCAGAAAAACAGGATTCTGAACAGTGAACGTATTATGCCCTGGGAATGTTAGCATCAGAGAAGGAACTGTGGGTGGATTTAGTGCACTGTGCAATCAAATCACAAGAATTATTGTCAAGATTATTGAAAATCCAAGCAAGCAAAGAAGCAATTTTGCAGAGCAACAAATGAGTTTGAGGGCAAATACCACTGCCCTTACCTGGCCTTGTAACAATAGTCCCATGTTGATTCTTCATAGCTAAACCTTGAAGCATTCATATGTCTGTCAAACTATCACATTAAAAACTCACAAATGAGATGAAGGGACCCTCAAAGAAAAGGTTCCAATTGAACTTCTCATCAACGGGAATACCTCCATCGTAACTTTCTCGTATACGCTTACTGGAAGATAAGTGAAGGATGAACCTGTGTCAACCTGAGCAGAAAAGCTCGTATCTTTCAGGCAAGCAGTTGCAACACAAACACCCTCTACTCCAACAACATAGGTAGTGCTGGAAAAATCCAAAAAAGTTATTACTCAATGATTGTAAGCCTCGGGCTCAAATTCCTAAGGTGCCTGGAATAACTCACTATTTCTCTTCAGAAGTCAAAAAGGGAGTGGATTGTTGCGAAGATGACCCTTGGTCCCCAAAGAATATTCTTCCAGAATCATCCTCATCAAAACACATCGAGAAAGCATTTCGGACCATTTCCATCTTTGAAAGGAAAGTTGGAACTGAAATATCAGCAAAACCCAATCCCATAAGGCCATCGGGAGCGACGCCACTCAAATAACCACCAGTTTGCTTGCGGCCACAACTACAATCATCAGAGTAAGAAAAAAGTTTCATTCTACAACATTCAAACTGATAACTTAATAGCTGAGAAAAAAGGCTAAACACTAGGAGGCAAAGTTGCACACCCTATGATCACTGGAGTATTTACAACAGATGGACTTTTGGAAGAAAAATGCAACATGTCCTGAACCAAAAACCCAGAAGTAGATGTGTTCTCTGAATAGTAGTTAACAACATAGGGGCATGGCTGCTTTGCACTTTTACAACTGGATCCACGATCACATAGCTCATGGCCACAAGAGAGACGCTTGCTCGTACTTGACTGGTTTGGGCTGTACACACCAAGATTTCTATCCTGCATAATAGATGCTCCAAATACCAGGGAGCACCTGCCAATCAATCATCGGAAATAAGCGCTAAACCTGCTGTTACCATGTCTTAGCAGTGAGCACATATAATAAAAGAAATTTTGGATTTCATTGAAACAGAGTGAAATGCAAGATGTATGAAAAGCCGGTATAAGGCTCTAACAGCCAACACAAGCTAAGCTCTAAGTTTTCTTTTTCCTGTTTGAAGGATCACGTACCAGATTGTAATGACTACCAGATAAAGGAGCACATTCAATGCATTCACATGGGACCCAGAATAAGTCACTTCCAGTATCGAGTGCAACAAAGAAAGAAACACCAGGTGTTCCTATGTCGATCCACATGTAATGCAACCTGCTCATTCATTAAAAGGACATTTCAAACGGATGACTTAAAGAATCGTACTTAAATCAAATGATTTAAAAAGTAATTTGAAATTAATCCACTTGCTTTCATTGCAACCAAAGGGTTCAAGATTAAAGCAAGAATTTTACATCATAATAATGCATATCAAGATATACAATGACCGCTCAAATTTAAACCCTCTCGTTCCATCTGTTCACAATTTGCTCTCGTATCTACCTAATGAGGAAAGAAAATATCAAGTGCTAAAGTAACTTTTTTTCACAAGTGATGCGGAGTATTTGTGAAAATAATTTTGCTTCAAGTAGTATCCTCAAGGATAAGAATACTTTTAAGTAATTTAAACCCATTGTCAAAGATATGGCAGCTGGAACCAAATTTGTAAATAGAAAAGGTCACCATCCTTCTATAAATTCGTTTGTACACAACTTCTTAGATGCAAAACTTGAAACTTTACTATGTAACAGTCAACATGGGCAATACTGAGTTCCATGGAGAAGATTGTGGAATCTCTGTTAATGGAAAGGTTGAACTAAACTGATTTTAGTTCATTTTGGAAAACCAAATATTAATACTAATTCTGGACGGAGGGAGTAGAAAAGATGCTTCTCTCTAAGAAAATGCCCACAGATATAAAGGTAGGCCTCCTTAATTGATGGGTACACATCACGTCTGTAAACATATTCGTTCTGGAGTTTCTATAGTTTACACAGCCTCTGTCCAATAAATCCTGTTTGTGTTTGAATCTGAGCTAAATTCATTGCACCCTAAAGCCCGTACAAAAAACAGAATTCTCCCCCTCTCTCCCGTGTTTTTAGTCGAGGATGAATCTGTGGATTTTTTTCAAATGCAGACAGACTTTATTGTGCGGAGGAAGTAACCGTTTACTGAATGCGCAAGCAAACATAGCGCGATTTTCCTCCATCGATCCAAAGCAGCCCATTCAAATTGGCACAACTATATAGAAAGATAAGAACAGCAACCATAACCAGAAATGGAAACCCTAAATTTTTAAGATTTCTCCATCCAGCAGCAAAGAAAAACTCACCATCCCAAGTCATTCCCGGACGCAAATGTATCGCTCCCTTCAGAAGGAAACAAGAAGGGGTACCTCGCCCCAAGTTTCATGTTCTGCCGCTGCACATCGCTCCCCGCCAGAATCCTATAGAAGTCCCTGCTCCTCCACTTAGGCCACTGCGCAGGAACACCTCCGTTGCGGGAAGCCGCCACCGCCCTGGCCTCCTCGGAGAAGCGGTGGACGAGCTTAGAAGACAAAACAAGCGAATGCGAGAGCTGGACGAGCGCCAGCACCGCCAGCGCCAGAGCCAGAGCCACACCGCCGGCTCCCATCTCCGATCCGGCCCAAAATGCCACAACCTAGGGCCACAAGAAGGCCGGAATTTGAAAAGAAACGCCGAGCGATCGAGGGCCGGATTTTGCGGACTGAGCTGAAACGGTGTGAGTGGAGTGACAATACTGGGGGAGTGGCGTGCAGTGAGTGTGGAAGGCGAAAGTGGTGAGGGTGCTAACGTGCGCGGCGATGTGCAGGGGGGGTATACGAGGAAATGTGGCAGAGGGCGACACGCAAACTGGTCCCCGCCAAGGTGTTTTTGCTTTTTCTTGTTTGGAGTAAGCTCAGATGCCATGGGTGAGTGCCTGAGTGGTACATTTCATTTTTTGGTGCAAGACCCCCAGAATGCATTGTCAGTTTGACACCTTTCTTTAATGGCTTTCCGTCACTGCAAAGTGGAAACCCATTGGTCTGATGACAATTGACCACCTTGTGCAAAATAAAGGCTCATGCTTGAATGGACAAAAAATGGTAATAAAGGATCATGCTTCCTAAAAGGAAAAAAATGAGTTCAGCACCTTCGGTATTTACGGAAATGCCCTTCAATTTACTTGAAATTGTTTGGCCGCATGTGCTTCATGAAGAGAGATTTGTTGTTGAGGCAAGAGAACGGGAGACAGATTTGTTTGAATTGTTTCACGATTTTGATATGGAGCTCATACATGATATGTGCCGCTTGGATCCTGCGATGGTCAAGGATTACAATTTACAAAGGACATTTGCGCCATCATCTTGTTGCAGAGTTCTTTACATATTACCTTGCACCAATTTCTATTTTCTCATATTACACACGGAATTTTTTCTTTTCTTCCCCTAGAAATTAATTAAAATACCCTTATTCCCAAATGAGCGCCCGGTAATATAGAAAAAACTTCCTTCTTCTATCAAATTAGTGATTTAATCGAGCATCCGGTTGGAGAAGAAAACATTCCGACGAAGGTCCGTTAATCATCGCGGTTCAAATCATCACGGGCACCGTCCAACCCAGAAAAAATAAAAATTCATGTCGAAAAATTATAAAATCAGCGGGAAAGACAAGAAAAAATCTATGATAAAGGGATTTTGATGTAAGAGTAGCGGGGATGCCCTCCCAGCTACAAAAAATAAGATCTACATGTAAAAAAACATATATAAAGGTCACACATTGGTGCTTCACCGCTCTTTGACATCAAATAAGAGGATAAAACTATGCAAAATCATGAAATACTAATCGGCGAATGGCAAGTTCAATTTATATATCTTTCTGTGATCCTCATAAAATGGAAGAGGATGAAAAATGAGAAAAAAAAAGTAAAAAAAATGGGTAAAAACAGATAAAAAATGAGCGAGTTATGACATTTTGAAGATTGTCATTTTATCGTGTATTTCAATACATGCTAAATTTATTTATCGTGTATTCAAATACATGATAAAATGATAATCTTCAAAATATCATAACTCGCTCTTCATCCATTTTTTGCCCATTTTTTTAGCGTTCTTCCTTATTTTTCTCCCTCTTCCACCTCATGAAGACAAATTAGAATGAAAAAATAAGAAAAAAGAAGAAAAAAGAAAAAAGTGGAAGCTTTCTGACATATACTTTCTTCTTTCTTCTTATTTTTTCTTCTTTTTTCATCCTGATATATCTTCATGAGGTGGAAGAGGAAAAAAAATAAAGAAGAATGAAAAAAAAAGGAAAAAACGGATAAAAAATAAGCGAGTTATGACATTTTGAATATTGTAGTAACATTGTGTCGTATGAGACACGACTTGACTTCTCATACCACCTCATGAAAATATATTATGATGAAAAAAAAAATAAGAATAAGGAAGAAAGTGGAAGTTTTTCGACGTCCGGATAAAAAATTTCAGTAAAATCATGTCGTCGAATACGCGACTTGATTCAAGTCGTATTTTAAAATATCATAACTCTTTTTGTAATCCTAATGAAGTGGAAGATAAGGAAAAATAAGGAAGAACGCAAAAAAAAGGGCAAAAATGTCATAACTCGCTCATTTTTTATCCATTTTTGCCCATTTTTTTTCGTTCTTATTTATTTTTCCTCATTTTCTACCTCATGAATATATATTATGATGAAAAAAGAAGAAAAAATAAGAAGAAAGAAGAAAGCGAACATCAGAAATCTTCCACTTTCTTCTTTCTTCTTATTTTTTTTTCTTATTTTTCCATTCTAATATATCTTCATGAAGTGGAAGAAGAAAAAAAATGAGGAAGAACGAAAAAAAAAGGTAAAAACGTATGAAAAATGAGTGAGTTATGACATTTTGAAGATTGCGATAAATGAATTTATCGTGTATTGAAATACACGGTAAAATGACAATCTTCAAAATGTCAGAACTCACTCATTTTTCATCCATTTTTGCCTTTTTTTTTTCGTTTTTTCTCATTTTTCATCCTCTTATATTTTATGAGGATCACATAAAGATATATAAATTAAATTTGTCACTCGCCGACTTATATTTCATATTTTTGCTCATTTTTATCCTCTTATTTGATGTCCAAGAGGAGTCGAGCACCAATCGATGACCTTTATATGTATTTTTTTACACATAGATCTTATTTTTTATAATAAGGAGGGCTTCTCCGCTGCTCTTACATCAAAATCCCTTCATCATAGATTTTTTCTTGTCTTTTCCGCTGATTTAACAATTTTTCGGCATGAAATTTTATTTTTTCTGGGTTGAACGACACCGGCAGTGATTTAAATTGCGATAATTGACGAACCTTCACCAAAATGTCTTCTTCCCCAGCTGGATGCTCCCGTAAATCGTTGATTTTGGGAAGAAGTGAGCATTTCGGATACAAAAGGCAAAAAAAACGTAAAAGAATGGCATTTCTGATACTCTAGATGCTGATTCAAAGTCATATGAGATTTCACTGAAAAAAACCAGATAATATGAGAAAATGAGAGTTGGTGCCTGGACATATGTAAAAAACTCTCTAGTTGCATCACCCACAGCTGCAAGCAAACTCCAATGCAATAATGTACATAATCTTATGCACGTTACAATTCCTCCATAGATAATCCATTTCCATTTGCTGAACATATTTACATGCCTGACCTGCTACCTTGAGTGACACGGAGATACAATGTAGCAGGTCCAACAACTTGGCCATTTGCAACCTGAGTGGTTATATAATTCAAGAAAATACCAATCGCAAATATGGCATCCAATTTACAATTTTACATAGACAAAATGAAGGCAAAAAACAGCTTCATTTCAATTGATAACCTTTCCAAAGTCATTCACCGAGGGAATACAATTAAATACAATTTTCTCCCTCCCTCCCCCCCCCCCCCCCCCCCATATCACTGAGAAAATGGAAGAAACATAAATAAAGAACGCTTTAATCGCAGAAACAAACACTTGGGAACAATAACGTTCTCTTCTGACCACAGAAAAAGAAAAAGGATTTGCCTTCTTCTGCAGGCTATGTACACAGAACTCTGTATAAATGAAGATACAAACATACACACAAATATGAAAACAATGATGTACTTCCGGACGTTCTCGCTACAACAAACAAGCATTAAAGTCCTCTAACTCTGCTGCCATTAATCATTTGTTTGACCATTGGAATTCAATTTCTAAATTCCGAGGTGGCCCACTTTTGCTTTCTGGCAGCAGTGTGTACTCTCCGGCTACTGCTCCCAACATAACCACACGATCAATTTGAATAGTAACCTTCCCAAAA
Organism: Houttuynia cordata; assembly: GCA_039654745.1. NCBI lineage: Eukaryota > Viridiplantae > Streptophyta > Magnoliopsida > Piperales > Saururaceae > Houttuynia > Houttuynia cordata. Next base: position 28,105,925 of record CM077504.1, read on the forward strand.
GAGCTCTGCCATTGAAAACAATTACACGGATCAGTTCTATTAGAGCAAAAGCTACGCATTGAGCATTAACAGGCTAACAGATATCTCTTACCTTTCCAAACTTGCTCTTATTCTTGCAAGAGATGTGTAATTTCTGACCTTTTGGGGGACTGTCAAACGCCCATGCAAAGACTTCATCCCACTCAGGAGTAGGACCAGTGGACACAACCTGAAAAGGCAGACAATCAGAATGCTTCAACCGTAATCTCTTTGATTTTATCATTCCTTATAAAAGATTAAGTGATTGTGTTAAAGGAGAAAAAAAATTAAAAACTCAATTTTTTGAAAAAACTGAAGAACATTTTGAAACACGGTCTATTTTAGGATGAACTATATAGTTCTCACAGAACAAGAAAAAGATCAAAAAGAGCACTCCAATGTCACCTTAGTCTGCCTAGGTGGAGTATTGCCAAGAGTAATCTTGCAGTAGACGCTAGGATTTCCAACTGATTGCTTCAAATTGTTTCCCCTCTTTATAATAACCATCAGTGTACCAGGCAAACATTGCAAGAGGAGTTCTGCCTTCTCCTGAAACCGAGGTGGACCTGACTGAATCAGGTATTGAAGTATAGGAATTGCCTCAGCTGCAGCAACTGATTGAGCTTTTGAGACTTCAGCTGGACATGCAGACCATGCCTGTCGCAGAAGGAAAAGGGATTCCAATGCTGCTTCCTGGGTTGCTTCTGAACCAGTTTTAAGTGACGTGACCAAATGGGGAATGGTGAGTGTGGCTGGTTCCGTGGCTCTCAATCGAGCAAAGTTGGCAAGCAGTGCATTTAGAGCCTTCAAATATTCCTCATTCACACTTCCACTGGCCCATAAGTCCTTCTCTATGGCGGCTGCAACATTGACGAATATGGTGATGAGACAGTAATACAAAACCATCATTCTAATAATGAACATATATCTCAACCCAGTTGTCTGAATCACTGAAGTAGTTTATATGTTGCTCTTAAAATCCACTATAACTAATATTAACTCAATAGGAAATACATAGGTAAGGTTTTTGTGTAGAATGTCCTTCCTGATGCAACCCAGTCATTAGGATCAAATAGATGCTTGCAGGAAAAGAGCAAATCTCATCATAACACCACCCAAACAACTAGTTTGCTTTAAGTGGAAGCGTACCATAGAACGCTACAGAGAAGGATGAAAATTTAATAGCCATGATTCAAAAGCCCCAAAGATAAATACCTTTCAAATAAATAACATGAGAATCTGTTAGTCAATACATGTGATATATGGCATATCAACCCCCAAAAAGCGAAAGCAAGTATCTTCGAGACTGTTACTGACAAAAAAATGTGTTGGGTAGTAGCGTATTTATCAGTGTGGTTTCTAATAGGAGCATCTCTTATCTATATTCTTCTAAAGTATCCGGCTGAACTAGACAATGTGCAGATAAAATTCTGATCCAAGAAAGCTTGAATAGGCACCTAAACAGTAGAAAACCTCATAATATAGGTAGTAGAAAATTTTAATTCAAAACTGAATAGATGAAGAAGAAGAAGAAGAATGTATATTTTACCATTACTTACCAGTTATAGCCCTCACGGTTTCAGTAGAAGCATATTCCTGAATAGTATGATTGGAGAAGAGGAGCTTTACAAACATGGCTGCTTGAACAGAGGTATCTGGATCACTGGTTCCGATCAGGTCAAGCACAACCTGCACACCACCGGCTTCGGCAACAGCCCTTTTATTTGAACGACTGTACATTACAAGGTTCTGGAGGGCACAAATTGCGACCACTTTCATCTCTTCTGTTGGTTGGTCCTCCAGCAGATTTACCAGCGCTCTACAGGCTGCAACTGCATCTGTACTACGAGCCAGTCCCTCATTCTGGAAAAGATCACCAAGTGCTAGAGTAGCTAGCAACCTTGCTTGCTGAGCTTGAGTTTGTGGATCCAGAAGATACTGAGACAACGGCGCAATGGCTGCTTTAGCTGATTTGGTTTCCCTAATCTTAACATTATTTAGAAGCACCTCAAGCAGTCTTGCTGCAGTTTCCTCACACTGATGACATCTGAGAAGATCCAAAAGTGCTTCAATGGCACCAGCTTCAACCATGGCTTCAGCAGTAGCTGCATCATCACTTTCCAGCACAAGAAGTGCATTCAATGCACCAATTATTGCGGTATCCATGACAGAACCAAGAAGTTTGACCAAAACCGCAATTGGGATTTCAAGATAGAAGTCGGAACTGAACTGAAGTATACTGGCCAACACAGATGCAGCAGCTTCCCAGAGGGCATGAGGAAGTGGAGGGTCAGATTGCAGTATGACTCTAGAAATCTCATGGACCCCACCCTCCTTTGCAATTGAATTTGGCCATGTTAGCGCAATGCCTACAAGAGCTTTTATAGCTCGCTGTTGTGAAGTATGAGTTCCTGATCCAAGGACTCGGATCAGAGGACCAACTGCAAGCTGAGTTATACCATCCTTCTGTAGATGTTCCTCCAAAAGAAGATGGGAAAGAAGTTCAGCTGCCAGTTGTTGAACTGCTTGGGTCGGTGAATCAAGTAGAGGGATCAGTGGTTCAACAGCCTGCTGAGGCGTTAAAGTATGGTTGGAACGACACTCCGGGTGCTCTAAAATATTAACAAGAACCTGCAAAGCACTGTGTTGCCCATCAGATCCAAACTCTGGTCGTGTTAGCATAACAAAAAGAGGTTCTACAACTTTAGCTGCAGCAGGGCTCCTAGCAATAGTAGCATTGTTTGTCAATATTCGCAGTAATTCAGCAAAGCTGGCACAGAGAAAGTCCGGAGCCTCATGCAGAATATCAAGAATACTTTCAATGACTCCAGCTTTGACCATATCCATCTTACAAGCTGGCCTGTCTTTTCCCAACTTCACCAATGTCCTAGAGACAGATTCATGAAGCATGTAGTTACTACCATATAAAAGTCCGACAAGAGGAACAACTGCCCCATGAGCTGCAACCAGTTCTGCTAACTGCTCATCATCCAACAATTTGTCAAGTGCACGCACCACTGAATGCTGCGCTGAGCTGTAGTCAATCACTAGAAGTGACACAAGTGGCTCCACACATCGTGCAGCAGCCATGCTAGATCTAATTCTTGTATTGCTAAAAAGGACACAGCACAACTCAGCTGCGTCTCCCTTAAGATCCATGGAACAGTTTGAGGCGAGTATCCGGCAAAGGACATCCACAGCATTCATTTCAACGTCAGCGACAGCAAGGGCTCTTGTAGGACTTTCAGATAATAATCTAACCAAGGCAGCAATAGCAGCATGTTGCTCCTTTTCCAAGCCAGTGTTAAGTATCTCAACCAATGGTTGAACAGCTTGCCTAGCTGCTTCTCCATTTCTTATATGATCTGCAGAAAATAAGCTCTCCAATGCTTTGGCCGCACTGTACCTTGAAGCTCTTCCCCCGAGACGTAAAACTGCCACAAGCTGGTTGACAGCACCGTATGCAGACTCATGTCGCCGAATTTCAGCACTGCTAAACAAAATGCCTAATAAGTCTGTAGCCGCTTCTTCAGTTGCATCCTGTGGACCCAGTGAGAGATACTTGGTCAGAGCCTCCAAGGCTCCTGACTCGACCATTACAAGCTTATTTGAGGGGCTATCTTTTGCAAGCTGTGTGAGGAGCCCAAGTGCTAAGAAAGGTGCACCAGGACGGTCAGGGATCGGTTTCAGCAGATCAACAAGGACTGGTATAGCTTTCCGAGAAGTGGCCCCAACTCTAATGTCATCAACTCGGAACAGTCTCTCCAGTGACACTTGCTCTGGTTTTTGGACCAAATGAAACTCCTCTGCAAGTTCAAGAAGATGTGATATGTCAGATTCAGCACAGCCAAGCAAGGATATAAGACCACCAGCTGCCCCTGAGTTGGCAACAGTGAGCAGAGTCCCTCGGCTGCCATTGCAGACCAAGCTGGCCACAGCTTGTGCAGCAAAATATCTATTCTGCATTTCCTCAGACTTCAATAAATTAGCAAGTACAGGAATAGAACGCATGGTTGCAGGAGCCCGTATGATGTCCCTGTCTTGGAACAGAATTGCAAGAAGTAAGGCACAAACCCATGAGCTGCTATCTTCTTTGAAGTCGCTCTGAAAATTGTTTACATCGACAGAAAAGAACCATCAGAATTAAGTTGTTTAGAATATGAGAAAAGAGGCAAAATAGCATTCACATGTAGAGGAAAACTACTATCTGTGAGTGCTAGAGTTAAGGATCCTTTGCCAACACCTTCAGTGTATGCCCTGCAGTGGTCCCATGAAGGTCGGACCGAGTGGGATTAAAAGGAACCTCCAAGTAACAGGGCACACCAAATTTGGCCCCCCCAAATTTCAGTAGGTAAATGGTAAATTCAGCAAAATTCCAGTAGGTGATTTGAAGTCACAAGGGCCGCTCGTCTGCTCAAATGGAAAGAGCCACATGTGACAATGGGTTCAATTTTCGTGGAATTAGATGAGTGCACTTTCAATCCCATTTGGACCCTCATTGGTGGAACTACAGTGGGACCCACATTGAGGGAGTTTGCAAACAACTTCTTTGCGAGAGCACTCAAGTGGTGATTTCCAAATAGACATGTTAAGAAAACGGATAAATTCTCGGTAAGAAGATACCACAAAATGGTGTTGGTTAACCCAAAAGATAATGGTAGATTGCGCCAAAGTTTGACTGTGGCAACTTCTCCATATGTTGCGTGGGCACATATATGGAGCCAGTTGGCCAAACAAGTTAGTGAAAGACCTAATAAACTCTTTAAAACATTTCCCGATCTACCACAAACCTGTCTCAGTTAGCCAGGTTCGACCAGTAACTATTAAATAAAATATCAATTGAAGAATACCTGACTCGCTAAGGATATGTCCTCAGATATCTTGTCTGTTAGAATTTCAATTGCTCCAGCCTCCATAATGGAAGATTTACTCTTGCTATCATGGCAGGCAAGTAGAGAAAGCAACCAAATGGCTGTTGTGTCACCTACAATCACCTCAGCGCAACTTTCAGTTTGACCATTTGTTTTTTTATTTTTACCATGTCTGTATATTGTCACTTCTTTATAGTCATTGTCTCTACTCCCCGAATTTAAATGCGAGTATACCACAGGAAGCATTTCAACAAGAGATTGAATGAGATGCGAGCATAAGCTTGATTCATTTAGAGCTTCAACCACTTTTTCATGTTGCTCCCTTGCAGCACAAATAAGAAGTGCAGTTCCCCCAACTTTAATACTCATTCGTTTTGTGGAGATCACACGCCTTGCAATCGAAGATATGCACCCTGTCATAGCACTTATAGTAGCTCCCAGAATAACAGATTGATCTTGGCAAAGCCTTGACAATATTTCTATGCCCTTTTCCTGCAATACAGGTGTTCCAGCTGCTAGACATGAAACTAATGGGAGAATGGTATGGGGATATTCACAAAGGACCACCCATGCAGGCTTTGAAACACCGACTCCCTTGGATCTAGAGAGCAGAGCAAGTGCATCAAGTACTTCTGAGGTTGCAGCAGAATCAACTTCAACAGACTCTAGAAGAGAAATAAGTGCAAGCACAGTTCCAGCACGGTTTACATAATCACATAAAGAGTGATCAATTGAACAATGACGAAGAAGACGAGCTATGGCTGCTGCAGCATGTGTCCGTCCATCTACTGTACCTACACGCAGCACACTAGTAATGGGCGATATAATCTCTTCAGGAAGAGCTATCCCTGATGCTTCATCATCTAGGAAAAGATTAGCCAAAGCCCGAGTTGCCTGTTCAGAAATTTCTAGAACAGGAGAGTTAACAAGTACAACAAGTTGAGCATAAGCTTCTTTAGCAAAAATGGCAACATCTTTGTTGTCTCTAACTGAAAGAAATATAGCAGCAAGACAGCACGAAGAATCCTTTAAAATCTGCTCGGAATCCTCCTTTAACAGCTTAATGGCTGATGAAAGAGTCTTAACAGCAATGCTGCTCTCTCGCAAGTCTTTCCGTTGAGCAAACAGTGCTGCCAGTACCAAGGCTGACTTAGCTTGAGTCTCCTCCCTACTAGCACTCAAAATTTTTATCATGGTTTCTATGGCATCATTTGCTGCACTTCCCTCGTGTAATATGTCAGTAATGGGGGCAACAGAAAGCAGGCTTTTCAGTGCATCCAAAATATAAACTTTAGACTCAGGTAGGTCACTGGTTAGAAGGGCTGAAAGTTGGCTGATAGTCCCTGTGTCAGATTTATGGATGAGATGGTTCAATGTCTTTGCAGCAATTGCTTTCCCATTTTCACTTCCATTCTTCAACAGCCATAGTAAAGCAGGAACGGCATCAGCACTGTCAACACATGCCCGAATATCTTCACTATGGTTGCAGAGGTTTCCAAGAATGGTTGCTGAGTCTTCCTTAGCTTTTGAGGACCCAGTTTCTAGAATCTGAACAAGAGGGGGGATTCCCCCAGCAGCCGTAATGGCCCATTTGCTTTCATCATTTTCATTAGATAAAAGGCAAAGCAAAGCAACTGCACACTCTTGCTGCTGCTCTGATGAAAGCCCAAGAAGAGATATTAAAAGTTGGACACCTTCTCGACCTTGTAAAGCACGCCATAGACTACCTTCAGAATTGCAGAGTTTGAGCAATGATCCAACCAACTCTTCTTGAATCTCATCAGCAGCCATGGTGATCAGACCAACAAGCAATCGTTTGGCATCAGAATTATCAAGTCTCTTTGAGAGTACAGAATTACCATACAAGCTAGCAAGAGCTTCAATTGTTCGCTCCTGGACAAGAAATGGCAGACGCGGTTTAAACTGCTTAAGCAAAACTTGCTCAATGATCAAGGGGTCTGATACGCGGGTGGTTTCCGCTTTGGCATCATAGATCATGAGAGCTGAAGCTAAGGCCCCCAGAGTGTCAGCAATTTGCACCGGCGATGTACAGGATTCAAGACTTTCACCAAGACTTGATATTACATACGACAAACCACCTGAGATGTTCGCCAGAGCACACATTGAATTCTCTTGGAGTGCCTGGGCATGCTCCCCTTGCATGAACTCCTTTGATGGAGCTATTGTAGCATTTATGAGAGCGGGAATTCCACTTAAATTAGCTATTTCTTTTCTTGCTTCTTTGCACTGAGAAGAAAGAGACTTGAGGGCTCCAGCAGCTTCAGCTCTGATTGGGGCATCATTACCGGGTCCCAGCAGCTTCAGCAGCTGTCTAGTAGCATCAGCAGACACAACTCTGGGGCATACCGATGCATCTTCCATCATCATACAAGAAAGAAGGAAACAAACATTGGCTTTAGTAACTGCTTCTCCAGCTACGAGTAATTTTACAAGTATATCCACCCCCCCTGCTTCTATTGTTGCAGACCAAAATCCTTCTGTGCAGCTAGATAGGTTTCTTAATGCTCCAGTTAAAAGGTCACTCACCAAATTCTCACCCTTCAGCCCATTGTGGAGCTGGGCCCACAGCACGGGAACAACACCTTCAGTAGAAAAGATTTTAGATCCAACATGATCCCTAGCCCCACCCTGCGAAACAGCATATATGGTTTTTGCAGCAGCAAGTTGACCTTCAGCTGAGTTGGCCTTAAGAAGACCAAGCAAAGGTGGAATGCAACCTCCAAGCAGTACTTTCACCCTGAGTTCGTCCTCCTTGCACAAAGAACCCAAAACAGTAGCTGCTTGCATTTTCACTCCAAGTGATCCTGACCTCAGCAGTGAAACAAGCATGGGGACAGCTTGAGAATGTGACCCAACAGCACTAAAAGCATTATCACGAGTTTCTATAAGAACCAACAACTGCTTCAGAAAATCCTCTTTCTCTTGAGCAGTAGAAGAACCTCGGCGTAAATGCTCGATGCATTGAGCAACACTTGCCAAGGTCCCATCAGGATCCTCCATGCTGTTACTACGATCCCTGAAAAAGAACTAGCATGAGAATTTAACCACCAGTTCAAGTGCCCAGAGTCACAAAAATTAGACAAAATTCAAACTTGAATAGAGAATTACTAGATTTGACAATTCCTTAAAATGTGTCATGAAGTGCTATCAAGGGCAAAATAGTGAACTTCCCATATAAAAGTCATATAGAGACACATAGAGATGGAGTTAACCCGAGTTACAAGAATACACTAGCATAATTGTTTTCATTTTCACTAAGCAAACACCTATCTTCCAAAGTCTCCACACAAAAGAAAGGTATCTATGAAAGTGTGATAAAACCTTAATTATCTAAGACAATTGTCCCAAAAATCCAAGACCATTGGATTATATCTGAAATATTTGAAGAGCAGTTAAAAAGGATCCATGTTATATGTCTTTTGCAAAACAAAAAAGCAGATTTTCACATTCTTCTTTTGCATCAGTTATATACTATAGATGGCCCACATTTACCATAAAAACTAGTAACAAAAATACCAATCAGACTCCAACTGTTTTCTATGGCATTAATCCAAATTAGAAAGCTGAAAATGCTGGGGGCTATACTTCAGAAACTACTCCATCTGACCGAAAAAGATAGGCATATTGTGGAGAACTGAATTTTCTAAGCCACAGAAAGCCCACGAGTGGGTAATGTCCTATGTGGCTGAGGAATAAGCCTAACTGTACCTATTTTTTTGGACGCCCAAAAAAAAGGGTAATATACCTACTTTCTTTAAATGGAAGGAGTATTTACTAGAAATAGTTATTACTTAATGTCCTCACGAAAAAAGATAAATGAGTAATAAGCCTTACAAAAAGATAAATGAGTAATAACCCTGTTCTGTCTAAGTTCTGTATTTTATTATATACTTGAGGAATATCCTAAATGTTACATTGGAAATCTCACCTCGAGCCCATCTTTGCAACTATTTTTGGAGATGGGGGTTCCAAGTCTTGAAACTTTCCCTCAACATTCCTTTCCTGCATTCATGAATGTAGCAATATAAGTAGAGAGGAAAACCTAAATTTATCAGTGTGCTCATGCAAAAAACTTGAGTGATGGTCTCAAATTTCTTCAACATGAGTTCATTAGAACAATAAATTAGAACATTTGATTCCATCTTTCTGTGGTTAAGACTAAAATTATTAGAAATTTATGTGTTAGTCCAGTTTGATATGTAATAGTAGACATGCTCTGAACCATAAAATATTGCTTGTTAACAACACGATCTATCTGATTCAATTTTCGTGTAATTTGGTATTTGTTCATATGTCTTAAGTCAGAATCAGCTCGCCTATGGTTTTGAATATGTAAAAAACAGAATCTCTAAGGCATCTAGTAGGCAGTAGCTCTCAGAGCGAAAACCAGAATTTTTAAGGGCTTCTAGTAGGCAGTATCTCACAGAGTGGAAAAGTATGTATAACAACTAGCTCATCATTTAAATTTTCTTACATACTCCATGAATACAAGTCACAAAATTTAGATGGAAACAAGAAAACATATACTACCCATACTCAATTGACTCACCTCCTTATTGCCTTTATGCATAACATGCATTTTTCCTGAACTTCAAAAGCGGGCCAAACTAATTTACTCAATCTGTCCCACATTAGTTGTCTGGATTGGAAATCCAAAAGGAACTAAATGAACTTTTTTTAGTTCATTTATGGATTTCCAATCCAGACAACTAATGTGGCACAGAATGAGTATCATTAAAACAATTGCAAAATGCATATAGCCAAGCAAAAATGTACCAGATCATTAGGTCCATGGCTGGTCCCATTGCTGCCGGTAAATCTATAGGCTAGTGCGGCCGCCAGTTTTGCCGAAAATTTCAAGTTCACTAAACTGATATGCTTCCTAGAAGCGTTCAGCAAAAAATGCAGATTATCAACTTCCTGCATTGTCGAATTAAAGGAGCAAATCAGCTGTTCAGCACCACATGTGTCACGCGTACTTAAGAAACAAATCTAAAAACAAAAAGGGATAGTTTCCATCTAAGAATTGGAACAAAAAACATTCTGCCCAACCTTTTTCAACTTGAAATCAGCACATCAGTCATCCAAAACAACAAAACTAGGCGTTAAAACCACAGATCCACTGGAGCACCAGCGTTTGTATAAAAAAACACTGGAGCACCAGCGTCATTCAAACACACATAAACCGAATCTACCAAATTCCTCAGAAACTAATCACCCTAAATACACCAAATCCAATTTACATCAACAGATCGTCCATCTCTCACAAAAAACCAACCAAAAACCCGCAAATCTGAAGGACAACCCCACAAAGAATCTCAACACTAAACAATGAACTACTCTAATTACCACAGGCCACATTCAAACAACATTTGCAACACCAAGATGTACTTGGAACTCCCAGATCACTGCCTCCCGACGACTCCGCCGACATTACTCGAAACAAATTGCCTTCATGCAAATCAAATACCATGCAATTTGCTTCAATTGTTGGGGAAATGAGATGTGGATTACCTTCAACTTGGAGCGGAGATGGAGTCGGGGGCAGAGAGATTTTCTCGGCTCTATCTCTGTCTCTCCCTCTCTCCCCCGCTCCGAACCAGAGTGGACTCGGCGAAGAACAAGGAGAGGAATCTGGCAATGGCAAGGATGGTAGAAATACGGGATACTAATCCAATTGTAATTAATTTCACAATTAAAATAAAATGTACGTAATTATCGGGGGCGAGCTTCGCTTGTACTCAGCTGCTTGACTCTGCTGCTCCACCGATTCCGCCGACAATTTAAAAGCCTCCTAATTTTGGAATTTTTTTTACTTTTATTTACTGTTGACTGCCGACAGATCGGCTCGGCTCAGCTGAGCTCTGTTCGTCTGTGGTCAGACAGCTGTGGTCCAGAGCTTGAGCTGGGCTCTTTTTCAGATTTGAGCCGAGGAGATGTGGTGGCCATTCCTTTTTTCCTGTCTCTTAGCTGGCAAAAAATGATAATCCAATTACTTGTAGCTTTGTAGGCACGGGGACCCGCCACGACGTGGATCAGATCATAATCATAATCAAGTAGCGCATTTTCCCAACTGTTTGGGGTCGGCAATACGGATCTTACTCCTCCATTTCAGCCTATTTTGGACTACCTATTTTGTAAAAGATAGTAAAGTCAAATCCTTTCTTATTAACTCCATCTAAGTTTTCTTAGGTCTCCCTCTCCCTCTTTTAGCATCGTTTACATGTATCCCTTCTAATCTTTTCACAGGGGCATCTAAAGGTATTCTTTACAAATGCTCATACCAACGCAACCTACATTCCCTCAGCTTCTCCCCTAAAGGTGCTACTCCTACGCTTTCACAAATATATTCATTTATAATCTTATCTCTCCTAGTTATCCCACTCATTCACCTTAACATTCTCATTTCGGCTATATTCAACTTATCTATATGACTCCTCTTTGGTGCCCAGCACTCTGCTCCATAGAGTAATGTAGGCCTAATGGCCGTCCTATAGAACTTGCCTTTATGTCTTTTTGGAACCCGCCTATCACACAACACTCCCGAGGCTGCCCTCCATTTTACCCACCCCGCATATAACCTATGCACCACATCACTATAAATATCTTCGTGGATCAAATCCCGTCAGTTAATTAATCGACTAATTCCGTATCATAATCAGATAATCTCTATCAGCCCCCTGTCTCTTACTGGGGTGCTAGAGCTAATCCTTGTTAAACATAAATACAAATCGGAATATAGAGTCCAGTTAATATGCTCGCCCCCTCTATTAATGTGAGCGGTTGGATCTACACCCGACGGCCCTGACAGCCCAGGGGTACGCCATTAGTGCTTTTTTTTCATTACAACCGCCCGTAGGCGGTGAATGAAGCCAATTATCATTTATCATCACGACAACAGGCGTTTGGGGCACGCCATTGTGCTTGAGCCCCAGGCACATTCTACCTTTAACTATGAATTCCACTTTATTACCGACAATGATTAAAAAAATCCACTTTATTTACGTGGCACAAGTGCCAAGTAATTTTAACCGTTGATGAGTTTTTTTTGTAATTTTTTTTTCTTTTTGTAAGTGGCCGTTGGTGAGGTTGGCTTTCACGTGGGTAGGCTACACTAGACAAAACAATGAGTGTCTGATTTTTGTAATACGATCTCCGTTCAAACTCAATAATGAGACCCAAAAATGTGTTTTTTTTCCTTCATCCCATTGATGTCTGTTTTTTTAATTGAAAGAGAAAGTGGTTACAAATCAAAATCAGGAGAGGTGATGAATCACCATCCCACAAAAGCTTAAATTGTCTTAATCAGGACCTCTAACTGCCCAATTCCTTCTTAGGAAAAAGAAAAAGAAAAAAAGCCAATTAATTAATACATTAGTATGTCAAATTGTTCGACAAGTGAGAACTAATTGTATTTGATTGGTTTATTGTTGATACATTTCACACACCACATTTTCGGAGATAGTGTGAAGTATAAGCTCGTTTGATTGGACACATACTAATACTTTATTAAGCAGATTGCCCGTCTATATCATTCTGGTATCAAGCGGGTGGATCCTTTCAAGTGTGTCTCATTATGCTCGTCTCTTTTTCCAAAAATATCTTGTAATTACACACACCATTGGAAAGATCTTTAGAAAAGGTTCACTTTTGGTGGGTCCCGGTGGAGGTTGAGTTCTGAGTACTGATCCCATCTGGAGCTGCTCATGAACTCAGAGCTGGAATTAGTTGAGGGAGCTTCATTCCAGCCTTGCCTTTTATATTAGTTACACTAAGAAAATATCATTGTCACAATTCCAAGTCGTTGTTTTTTTTCTCCGTTCGGAAGTAATAATCCAATTTGGTTTTTCAAAACAAATTAAAAGCAGTTCATATTGAGAAAACAAATAGGGCTATTAATATGGAATGGAGAGATGTACAAACAGAAGCATCATTATCACTGAAGTTGGCTTGTCACCGGCAGAAAATTTGTTACTGTGGTGCAGGCTGCAGCCAGAAGAAACGAAATACAAATAAAATATTCTTTAAGAAAATTATTTGGCAAGAAGATACTGTTTTTTAACTTACACAAAGATGTGAACTTTGCTCTTTTTTAATTGTGAATATATGGATGGTGAAATGCATTTTTATAATAGATAATAACAAGTGATGACAATTGACCACGACAACGTGTGAGACTGCGACAAAGTAAAGTAGGAACGATTGACAAAGTGTAATTGTAAGCATGGTGAAGGCCACATATTACATCAACATATTTGTATACAAATAAGACATCGGCATATATTGGAAAGCGGTTCTACATCAGATCTACAACCAAGAGGCAAGAGCAGTTTTGGGTAGGAAATATTGGCATTGCCATGGACCCATGCTGCGGATGCACATGCAGGCAGCAATCATGCAAGTGAGTACGTAGTATTTCTCTTAATAACCATGTTAAAGTCTGCTCTTAAAATATGTGCTGAATGAGTACTTTCGTATGGAAGCTGTATAAAAAGCAACAAAGGCGTGAAGGGGAGGAGAGAGAAGCCTCTCTCCTATTTTCCCCTCTGGCACAAACCCTCCTTTCCCATCCCGTCCCTTCTTTTACTTAACTTGTCTCCCGTCCTCACCCTGGGACGGTAGGTAGGGTAGGAGAGGGGCATAAAATCATTAGTGGGATGACAAACTTCAAAGTCTTTCGGGCTAGCTTGTCTTGCAGCAACCTCCCCTTCTCTGATAAGGACTGATATACAATCTAGCCTAGCTGGTGTCTCTGCCCGGAGGTCGAGCCCCTGCATTGGCGAATGGCGAAATTTTTTTATGCTATTTTTGTCTTAGTTTGTAGGTCTTTTATTAGTTAGGAGGGTGGTAGAGGGAAATCTCGCTTCTCTTCCTCCCTGTTGTTCCCTTAATTTTCTTCCCCTATCTTTTCATATGGATGCACTAGTAGGTTCAGTGAATAGCTCTATGTACAAAGGCTACTCCTTTGGTGGTTGTCTTTTGGGGCGTTTGCTCTGATCGGCTCTCTTACCGTCGGATCTCATTCCCCCTGGGTATTTGTACTTTGGATGTGCCCCAGTCTAGTAGTGATCAACTGGGTAGAAGTCTATAGGGCATGAAACCGACGTTCGTTGTTATGGACATGCGCTCAATCATTTAGCTTTGCAGTTGCCGCTTCATGGTTGGGCAATTATCTCCAGGGTTACTACTTGTGAATTGCTGCTTAGAGCTCTAGTTCCACTGTATGTTTCTCTCTCTGGAGATATATTATTTTGAAAAATTGGTATTAGTTTATTGACTATTTAGAGATAGTTTAGGATGATTAGATTTGAGGTTCTTTATAATAGATTCGGACTCAACGTTGTGCCTTTGCCTATATTGTATTTATGGAATGTTTTTCATTTAATTATTATGAAAAGATGTTGATTAGTGTTGTTGTATGCTTGAAATTTCTTCCTCCCCTAATATTGTTGTAAATGAGCAAGATTCCTTGTTTGTAATCTTTGTTTTAGTTGAATAAAATTTGTTCTTTAACAAAAAAAATAACTCTGGAAGTTGTCCACGGTTGTAGAACTGTATTAGAGAAAAATTTCATTAACCGACAAGGTTGGAAGACTTTTCATGTTTTTCCACTACGTATGTCTATGGAAGGGAGATCACCGCTATGGAGAGAACATGGGAGACAGTCCCATTGGCCGGACAGCTATGAGTTCCAGCAAACTATCACTCGATTCAGATGTCCAGTTTAAGGGGCCGTTTGGTTCGTGAAAAATCAAGAACATCTACAGTGAAAAATCCAGTTTCATTGTAGATTTCTGGAATTTTCACTAACCAGGCTAATCCGGAAATCTACGGTGAAACTGGATTTTTCACTGTAGTTGTTCTGGATTTTTCACGAACCAAACGGCCCCTGAATCCGTCCAATGTCAAACAAATTCAGAATATCAATTTAATCTCAGCATTCTGCATATTCCTATCTGATGAGATTTGTTCTTCGTATATTTCTTTTATAGATCCTGTAACAATTGTGTCGGTTCATTCAGTCCAACATTGAAAGGGAGGCGCTGAAAATGCTCCCTCAATACAAAAGATTTTTATCCGCATAGCCTTTATGAAGTGACTCAAAACTTTTCCGAGAAACCAGTGTGAAGTTTTAAAAATTAGTCAAAATTTGGAAAGGCTGATTGATGTGGCATATGATTGAAGCAGGGTGAGGGCTTGTTCCAGAATGGCGCGATTCCTCGCCTGCTGAACCCACCCAACAACTACTTCCTCTGCTTGACTGCCACGGACACTTCCCTCTAACAGTTCTGCTGCCTCGACAAGTTTTCCTTCAGCTAAACAATCTTCCACACGACTTATAACTGACTCGATACCATCTCCAGAATGACCAGCTTCTTTCACCTGTAATCAAACGTGTCATAAAATGGTCAGCTTTCACAAAATTTACAACCTTAATCACAAAATTGATCCTGAGTTAATTTTTTCAAGTACCTTTAACATTGATGCAATATGAGCTACAGTATGAGCAAGCATGCCTCCACTACCAGCTGGAATTAGGCTAAAATGCCGTAAAATTCCTTTCAGGGCATCAAACTGCAACAAAAATTAACATAAATAGAATAATGATTCAATTTTGGTCTTGGTTGAAGATTGTCTCCATAGAGAATATACTGGAATTAAAAATCGACAAGAGATCAGTTCTAACAATAGGGGCAGCAAGAAAAAATTAAACTTCCGGCTATTCAATTTTGGTAGATAATTGAAACTCATGCCTTGGGCCATCCTTACTGCATCTTGTTTTAATTGGTTAAAAGAACTTACTAGAATATCGACTCTTATAAGAAAACATGATAAATAAAATTGTGCAACTAGCCTTCTGATTTAACTGTAACTGGGTATCCACGCCACGCTCAAGTGTATCTTTTGGAAGTGAAGAAAACACCACATTTAGAAGCGAGTCACTGTCAGCACCGCCATTCTCTTCAAGGGACGAATACAGAGCATTTATCTCAGCCTGGATAGGTAATCCCTTTGATAGTGCATCTTCCAAAGCGATTACTCCCTATACAAGAGTTCAGCATTAAGTAATAAGCCAATAATCTACACATGCCGAAGGACTAGTTCAATGGATTTGCGCACAAATGATCCAAGACCTATGTGTAAGGAATTAACAAAAAGCATTTAACCAGAAATAGCCATTTTTTGCAGGAGGAATATAAGAAAATCTAAGATAAGATGCAAAAGAAAAGTACCAAAGCAAGCCTGTGAGCAGTGTGACTTTGCCGAGCCTCCTCGGATCTTGCAAAAAATGCCATGCATAATGCATTTATCTATCAGAAGAAAGCATAATGCATTTACAGAATAAGTAAGTCCAGAGTGTTCGATCAATAATAATTGAATAATATATATGACCTATATGTAGATAGATAGATAGATTTAGCTTTATATGCAATGTTCGAGTTAGCATACATTAAGATTTGCCTCTGCCATTTTTTCTATCTGAGCTACCTTCTCTTTTGCAATAGCAGCAGCTGTTTCAGCTTTTGCTAACTCCTGGGCATTTTTTAGCCGCATTTCTGATTCTTCTTCCTGCAGTATAAATAAAGATTATGCAATTAATCAAAATGTACTCAATTCACAGATAAAAAAGGAAAATAAAGAAATAAGCTTTCACCTTCTGTTCCAATTCTAATTTAAGTTTCTCATCTGCCTTCTCTTGAAGGGACTTGATTGCAGCAGCTGCCTTTTCACGTTCTGTGTTCACTTCCTAAAACATCCCATTTTAAAAAATGTTAAGAGCTGCTTCGTAGAATATAAAGCCTAAGTCTGCGTCAAATTATTTTGTCTAAAAAATAACGGGAAAACAAAAAGTTACACTCGGGAGAAAACACTTGTCAAGATTCTTACTTGATCCAACAGTGCTGCCTCCTCAGCAAACATAAGTTCTCTCGCCCTTGCATCTTTCAGTTCCTTTTCATATTTATCCTGAGGTTCACCGACATCAATATGGACAACAATTTAAGATCGGTAAGGTAACAGATGAAAAGGCCAATGTTATACAAATATTTTAAGTACTAATAAACCATTTAACCTTCATTTTTCTCTTTTCTTCAGCATATGTTTTTGCATCTTGCTCAGCTTGCTTTCTCTCAGCAGCATGAATAGCTTCTATAAAGTCAAGAACTAGTTTTCCATCATTGGAAAGGTGAGCATCCTTTGATTCTTCACTTGCAACAGCAGGGGCCTTCAGTTTCACCGAACAAATTGAAACAAATTGGTGGAACGTGTTAAAAGTATTGCTATTCAGACTTTAACTAGAATAGGACCATTCACTTTCAGCCAATACATGTCCATAGGATCAACAAGTAAAAAAGCATACAGCATGGTAAAAGTTCTTGCCATGAAATAACCTCTTTTCCTTTAGAGTTAGTTACCCGAGCATCAGTGGCCCCTTCATTAATTAAATTCTTGGCAACAGCATTTCCCTCTTGCAGGAGGTACGCATCCGAAAGGGAGATTGGCATCTCTACTTCAGCAATGGCATTATCCTGCAGAAAAAACGTCATCAAAGATGCTATAGCTAATAGGTGATTTGAGACTTCTAAGAATTTTAAGGTTCTTCATATCAAAGATAAATAAAGATGCCGGAGTTGTATTCATAAAAGGCAAAGTCGATAACACCAATAAAGTATGATCATATAAGCTGGAAGAAAAAAAAGGTAAACCGTATGGACATCAGTACAAACATAGATGTTATTAAGGAAAAAACAGGCATAGGATAGAGCTTAGCCTCATTGTCATATGCCATCGAAACAGTGTTGGAGGAAACTTCGCTATCTGAACCCTCCAGTGCACCACTCTCTTCAGAAAGAGATGTAGTTTCCGATATTTCTCTATTTTCTTCTGCACTTTCAGGAAGCCTAACTCCATTTCCTAATCTTTCAATAACCAGACCCTCATCTTCTGGAATTCCTGAGTGCTTATTGGGGTTTTCCTCTTCGATGGTAGAGTTAGGCTCTGCCAAACCTGGTCCTTTAGGAGATATCTCATCTCCTGCAGTATCATTTCCAGCCTCACCTTGCACCTCTTTTTCACCTTGCCTGCTGCTCTGCATTTCCTCAACATAAGGAGAAGTCATCTGGGCTTCATCCTTTCTAGAAATAAATTCGGTATTGGAGCCAATAAATTCGTTGTTCTTTGCATCTACCACCTGCTCTTCTAATTTCTTTTCATGATCTGGTTTAGCGTTTCCTGTACTCAACTTACTAGATTCAAAAGACACGGTGTTGTCCTTCTCGTAAGGTTGCCTGAGATAGCCTGCTTGATAGGCTGCCACGATAACACCACCTAGCAGTGCACCTCCTAACAGAACTTTTGGCACAGGATTTCCTGAAGTGGGAGGCTTTTCTGGAGGAGCAGATCCCGAAGATGTTGCATTTTTTCGAGAAGCAACAGAAAAACCTTTTCTTGAACAAAGGAAGTATGGCATCTGTTCCAGAATCAGGGAAAATGGTAATGCATGCATTAAGAATGACAGAAATAATAATTGCTACGGGATGTAAGCTATCAATAAAGCAAATGAGACTGTATCGCATAAACATTTAACTTTTACATAATAGAATAAATATAAGATATTTGCTTAAAAACAACAAGTTGAGCATACACAGCCACTTAATAGACCAAAAAACGCAAGAAGTTTAAGGGAAAAAGCAGCAAGCGTAAGTTTAACACTTGCCTGAGATGTAACCTGGGGAATCCATCTCCTTGTGTGGCCTGACGAAAGTTCCAAGATGCACCTGTAAAGAACGGAAAGAAGTTACTTAAAGAATAGTGAAAGGGAAATATGTTTCGAGAGCATTATGTGCATTCTAATTAAGACATTTTAGTTGTGTAACAGTAATAAAGCATAACTACAACCATAATGGCAAAAAGAGCATGATCTTCTCAAATTTCCTAATTGATAAATATTTTTCTTAAATAAGCAAAAGATGTCATCTGAAATGGATATAAAATGTAATTAGCTCCAGAAATAGCTCATGCATCTCTTCATCACCAGAAATTGTGTGAAGTGTTTCATCATGTCCAATGCCTAAATGTACCATGAACTGTCCCATTCTATTTGGTTTACCAAAATGCACTAAACTAGGTTTAATCGTTTATATTGAAAAACCAAATAGGACAATTAATATAGACGGAGGGAGCATTATAACTGATTGGATAAACCAAACTTCATCAAGACACAAAGATTATGAATCGTAACAAGCCGATATAAACCAACTCATGCAGCTACATTCCTTTATTTTGAGTAAATAGCACATCGATGTTTAACAACCAGATATACACAAGCATTCTAACATTTCCAAGATTTCAATTGCCTTGACGCCGCTCCATTCAATCAAATTAACTTTTCCGCAAAAACTAGAAAGCTCCATAGATAATCACAAAAAAAATCCAAAATATGCACCACTCCCATTTCTAAAATACCATATTAGAATTCAAAACCATATACACATTCATGTACACAAAACCTAACCCCAGTAGCCCATCAGAGTACCGATTTCTCTATACAGTAAGAACAAAATCACCTCCATATTGAACAATATACAAGCATAGTCCACTGGAAAACATGAAATATAAGACAAAACAGAAAGCGATACCTTCGCATCATCGTGTCCTTGTCGACTCTAACAGATTCCAGAAACGGCTATCAAACCTAGCAATGACAACCGCCATTTCAAAGCAGTTTTTTCAGGAACTCGATTTTGATGAAAATATGAGATTTTGGCGGGGCAGCGATACAGGGAAGCTTACCCTTTTCAATGTACATGCGATTGCGTCATCACCTTCGCGCCATTTCGGACGATGCCACGGCCTTCGACTTGGAAATTGTCGGAAAGGAAGTCCGAGAGCTGTGGAAGATCAGAAAAGACCCAAGACGGGCAGCCGGACAGGCGTCTCGTATAAAAAGGGGCGATGTACCGTGGCTCGCGCAAAGAGTTTGCTAAACCCCACCCAGAATGGTTTATAGGTTGGGTATGTTGTTCCAGGACGGAATTGGTTGGGGTGCCTTCCCACCCCATAATACCATACCATGTTAAATTTTCTTTTCTTAAGGTAAAGGTTTTATTTTTTTATGAGCTTACCCATCATATCACTCATGACACCCCAATATTACTCCTTAATAATAACTATAATCAAATTATAAAAAAATAATAACTATAATCAATTAACACTAATTCGAGCGACTTATAAAAAAACACTAATTCTAGCGACCATAGCAACCTCCAACGCCGCTAGGGACCACCGACGAGCCACTACTAACAACCACAAATTCACATTAAACATAGTTATTATTTTATTAGATACTTACAAAATAAAAAAAATTATCTTGTGATGAATGGGGTAAAGAGAAATGAAGTTCTTTCGATCCATGGGGGGTGGAAAGATAAGTGGGGGGGGTGGAAGGATAGCTTTTGAGGGGTGGGAAAAGTACGCATCCCACTAAAAATATTTAACTGCTGATTAATGATAAGGGAGAAGCTGGATTTTAGAAGAATTCAAAACTTTTTTCAATAATATTTATTGTAATTTTGTAAAAAAATAGAGGTAATTAATAAAAAAAACGTAATATTTTTTTATTAATTATCCCTATTTTTCATATTTATTTACGAAACAGGACCTTCAATTCTTCCCCAAAACTACACTTCCCAACCATACGGCGAGCTTCTTCCCTAAAGTGTGTGTATTTGCGCATACAGAGGGTCGTCGCGTAGGTTCGCGTGCGTTCTGATTTCGCGCCTCTGTTAGCCGATCTCCGTCTGTGAGGAATTTCATCGAATGGGTCACAACAAGTCGAGACGCTTCCGAAATCGAAATCTCTCCTCGCACCATGCCCAGGGAAGCCATAGTCGCTGCCCCCCATGGTATATTTAAGTCGTAGACAGTTTTTTTGGGATTCAATTTCAGTATTTTCTTTGAGTTTGATAGGAATTTGAGATACTGGTATCTTAATTTGAAGTAGAAGGGATTTCATTGATTTGAGATAGTTAGTCGTGATTAATAAATACTTCAAGTGTGAGTTTGCGTGCATACTTTCTGGAATTGGCGATTGAAAGCTTCTTTGCATATCTACTAGCCTAAGTAATTCGGATAATTTTACCAACGATAAATGGAATACGAGTATTTTTTACTTGTATGGTTGCATAGTTCTGGCCTTGCTTTCTGATGTTACTTTGTGCTGTCGTTATCAGGGAAGAAGAAAATGGTTCATCGCTTGCGACAAATCCAAGTATGATAAGAACCAGTTTGTGTTCATTTACCGTGTTTAGCTAAGCCATACTTTGCGTTTTTTGGTGTTAACTTTCTGTTTACTACATATATTTATGTTGATTGTCTTGTATTTTTTAGCACTATATGCCTGTATTTCGTAATTTGAGTTAACAAGTTCCAGCTTTTTCGTTTGTCAAGATTTGTTTGCATTTATACATACATTCAGCTGATAGTTTTCAGACATCATTATGAAATATAATATAATGTTTATCTTTGTACCAGCTCATGATCTTTTTAGCAGCAATCACTTAATCCACTAACTCTTTCAACCACACCTATTCTGAATTCACCTTGTGTCTTGTATGAATGGTTGGAGCTGAAACTTTATCTTAAAAGCTACCAGGCCTGTTCTTCAGAACTTACTATCTTGGTTGTGACAAATCATCACCTTTTTCGGCGTCTGCTTTTAACATTTTATGTACTGTAATGTTGGGTGTTCGTTGACTTTCATGACTTCAAAAGTTCAAATTACTAACAAAGTAAGCAAGAGTAAGTTGCACTTAACTACCATGATCTACGGAGAATGCACGTATTTGCTTTGCTATTTAAAAAGCAGCACATCATCCCCATCTACTTGTTAACAGCACTAGTTCAACAAGTTATTCAATAAGTAATGTCACTTGTATCCTTGTCTATACCTATTGTGCCTGATTTTCTATTATTGAAAAAAATAAGTTTTGGTTCCTTAACAATTCCTTGATTAGAGAGTGTGAATGAGAAGACCATATTTGTTTTAGCGAACATGAAAATATATGCCCCCTTGATATGTGTGAGCCCTTTTGTATTGAGTCATGCTCTTGAGGTGTTTTGTCTTGAGATTATAAAAAGAGCTGTTGTCTTAACAATACTTCTAAATGAAGAGAGAGTTAATAAATGGGGGTTGTGTGCAAATTTTGAAACATCGGGGTTATGTACTTATCTTTTCCCAGTGATCATGGGGTTCAGTGCAATTTACGCATTAAACGCATATGTTTGGAAGTCATTCTTGGCATTTATACTTTCACTTGTTGGAAACTACTATCAGAAGCCTATGGTATTTTGGAGTAGCATGCTTTATGGGTTCAAAGGAGACCATAGTACTAGTGATTGTATTGGAAATGTATATTAGCAGGAACTTAGAAGTATTCGATTCCTAACAAATTGAGAGAATGTCGTCTGAGATGTTACAACCGTGGTTAAAGTAGACCACAAACAGCTTTTGCCATTAGATGTGATCAATATCTTATAGAGGCTCCTAGAAGAAAAGGAGAACAACCCAAGATGATATGGAAGGAACTTGTGATAAAAGATTTGGCAATGTATAAAGTCTTAGATGTAGAAATGGTCTATTTTTTGGCGGTATGATGGAATTGAATACTTGTTTCATTACGACGAAGCTGCTGCTGCTGATGATGCTGTAAGAGTATGAAATCATAGTGGCATGACAAATGTTTTGATGCAAATGTTACCTTATGCCAACGCATAATAATTTGCATGTTTGGGAAAGTAGTCTTTCACATGCAAGATTATAGAAAATATAAGTTTTAGTGAAATGCTTTGTGCAGATGATATAAATGAAGACGAGTCTCCAGCCCCTAAAGTTCAGCTTGCCATGTGGGTATGTTCTATACAGTTGTTTTTATATAGAACTTAGTAGCATAATGAAATATCACATGAGATTAATCAATTTTGTCTTTTTATTCATTTCTCTCTCCTTCTTCTCTTCTCATATTTTAGTATTTAATTCATTTTTTTAATGAAGGATTTTGGACAGTGTGATGTGAAAAAATGTACAGGACGCAAACTTTCAAGATTTGGCTTTTTGAGGGTACGTATTTAACTTTCATTCTAATTCTGATTCCATACTTCACGTTCCAGGTATATTAATGATTTTGGATATGCTGAACTTCTTATTTTTGTTCTATAAGCTTCTGTAGATATACAGAATAAGAACTAGATAAAGATCAATGAAAATAGTGCTTTTGCAGTTGACAAGGGAATTTACTTCTGTTGGGGACTACAGAAGCTTTGTCGACGATTGAAAATTGGCACATTATTAGAATATCGAATAACAAAGCACAAAAGTATTTGTCACTTACAATAACTACTTGACGAAATGCCAATGGCTGCTATATGTTCATGGTGGCTCTTCGCATATTATTTTACGAAATGAGTTAAATCATTTCTGAGAGGAAGAGAACGATGAAAGTATGATGTGCACTGTACTTAAATTTGAGCTAAAACTTAGCTCAAATTGAAACTCGTGTTTAGCTATTGTATGTCATGCATGTGGCCAGTAATGATATATCTCGTGGTTAGGAAGTATGTGATGCTTGTAGACAATTCCGAGCTTGTGAAAAATACATGCCCAATGCAGCAAAGAAGAACAGGGACTTTGGTTATTCTTAAACAGTTCTAGTTATATATTATCGGATTGATCTCCAAAGGGCAGAAATAAATATCGTGATGGGCAGTTAAAGGTAGGAGTTAAAAATTAGTGGCATTTGAGAAGTTACATTCACTGCTGGATAAGTGATGCTTCATAACTAAGAGGGCCTGAACTTGGACTTATACGCTCTAGGTTTATATTGGTATTGACTTCATGAAAAGAAAGTGAATTCCTATCTAAATGAGAGCCAGTTGAATTTGGTCCACTTAATCAAACTTAAAAAACACATTTCTGATGGTTTGATCTCGTGGCTACCTCATTATGCTGAGGTTTAACAGTGGTGGAGGTGGGTATTGTAGTTATTTTCTTAACACTAGTTTCTTATTGGATATTGAAGCTTATATTTCTGAGAACTGTAGTTAGGCAATGTAATTTACATGTTGAATTTTGTCTTGCAGGAATTGCGTGTAAGTAATAGTTTTGGGGGTGTTGTTCTAAGGTACTATTATTTCAGGAATTCATTATCTACATCTAGAAACTTTTTAATGGATATGAAACTTGGAGTTGATAGAAACAGTGCATGCTTTATTAAGTGGGATCCAATGGATGTCTTTGATTTGTCCTCCAAAAAATATGGTAAAATGGTGTAATGAAAATGAAGAGGTCACTTTTTTGTAACAAATATGTTTAAAATGCATGCTAATCTTTCTTTTGGCTGTTAAATTTGTTTAAATCTTTCGTGTTGATTTAAAAAATCAAAATAAAGTGAAAAAAGTTCGTGTTAGTGTTTAAAAATAGAAAAAGATAAAAAACAAGAAGCAAATATACTCCAACAGACCAACAAGCATATGCTAATCAAAGCATAGATAAGAAAAGACTGTTTCGTCTTGATCATTGTAGATTGTATTTATTGTAGTTTTTGTCTATGCATGCAGTCCAGTTGGAACACAATGTGTCTCAAAGGAAGATCAACTTTTGATGAAGAGAAAAGGCTTGGCTGTTGTGGATTGTTCCTGGGCATGTTTGAGTGATGTCCCATTTGTGAAACTCCGCTGTGGTGCTCCTCGTCTTTGTAAGAGATCTAAATGCCGTCAACCATTTTTTAGCATTTACTTTTCTATCAAGATGCTTTTAGCTTGAGTGGCAAAAAAAAAGATGCTTTTAGCTGCCTTGTTCAGTCACAGGATCTGACTATTACACTTCTTGCAGTGCCGTGGTTGGTGGCAGCAAATCCTATTAATTATGGAAAACCATGTGAGCTATCATGTGTAGAAGCGTTATCAGCAGCATTAATTATATGGTATGTTATTTTATATGCATCACATTTTTCTTAAGGTTTGTTAGATATTCATTTCTGTTGAGAAAGGGATAAATCTGGGCTTTTAATGCTTTTACTGTACTTGTTTATCTGGAAATTTACTTTTTTTTCCTTTTATAAGAGAAGTTTGGATCTCGTGGTTATAGTAGTTGAGGAAAACTTCGGATGGAAAACGTTTGACATGTTTTCTTTATATGCTTATTGCGATTCTTGCTGTAGGGTCGATAATTTATTATTTTGTATATTGTGAATCTTGTTATTTAGGTTTTTTTTCCAAAATGGGACTGTTTCTGTAACGTGGAGAAACCTGTCAAGAATTAAAATACTCGTGGCAATATTAATTGTTCTGCTTGAACATGTGTTCTGATTGGATTTTTCATTCCTCCTAGCTTATTTTGCTTTCTTTTTGCTGAGTTATATTGTATGCTTTTACCCAAAATGATATGTTTTTTTTCTAATCTTTCTCAAGGAAATCTAAGACAGGCTTGTATAATTTGTTGTATTAAAATAGTGGGGAAGCGGAAACGGGGCACTTGTTGCTGAGCAAATTCAAGTGGGGTCATTCATTCTTGTCTCTGAACAGGTTTGTACTTTTTTCTTGCTTCTCATATTTCTGTATTAAAAAAACTGACAGTCTGCTGCTAGCATCGCAGGGAGCTTTTGAAGGCCTATGCAGCATGTGGAAACAGCTCTGAGATCATCTCTGTTCAAAGTGCTTGGCTCTCAAATAATGGCCGAATTCCTAAAGCCCCAAAAGCAGAAGGTATGCTTTCTGCTTCTTCGGGATCATATTGATTCCCTTTTTGTTTTTTTTCTTTAGCATGGTAACACATTTTAAAATATGGTGCTGCTTTCATCAATACTTTTATGCTTCATCATGATGATATGATTATTCATTCCATTCCTCTTTTCTAACATTATTATCTCTAGGTACTGGTAACAATGAAAAATCTCTTGCCGATGTTGATTCTGATTGTGATTCCGAGGATGGGCTTCCTCCCCTGGAGAAGAATTTGAATCATTTGAAGTTGGATAATGTTGATTCTGATTGTGATTCCGAGGACGGGCTTCCTCCCTTGGAGAAGAATTTGAATCACATGGATGAAAGTGAAGAGAGTGACTGACCATAGATCAATGCAGCTTCCACTTTGCTGATGAGGTTAAGCGGATTTTAGTCCAGGCAGGGCTAGCAGTAATCCAGGTTGAGAGCTACAAATTTTGATCTTCAAATGTAACATTATGATAGCTATTTTTTTTTGTGTCCATGTCCTTAGGACCCCACGAGAAGACTGCGGCAACTAGCCTATTAGAGGACTGTATAACGCCGTTAACCCCCCTTGTGCATGGACTATGCTCACGCATGACACGGTCTGGGAGTCCATGTGGGAAGCTAACAGAGTGGGGGCTCGAACCCAGGGTTCCACTTTGGTTTCGTTTGATTTGGTGAATCAGACCTGACATCTGAAAAGCCACTGCAAAAATCGCTTTTGAAATCTAATACGTCATTTGATTTGGGTCTTAAAAACTGAGTGTGAAAAGATTTCATTGAACAGAGACCATGACAGATGTATCTACGTAGGCAAGGGCCTTCAGCACTCTCGTTCTGTATCTTACAAATTCTAAGCTAACTTAGTGAAGTCGTGTATCCTCATTATAATGAAGAGTTGTGAGAATGTTAGTGGGGTGTCTCTGATTAAAGACAAACATTTTATAAACTATTGTAGCCCATTGCAGAGTTGCTTCCTTATGTCCAAAATAATTATAATAGCCGCAGAGGAGTATCAAAACATGGATATCGTAGAAGAGAAAGTGTGCCTGGATGAACACATACTATCATAACGATGCTTATAGGGCTTGTCTGGCTTGCCTCGGCCAATTTTCATTTATATAAAACGCCTGATAGCCATTACTACTTACCGGACAGTTTTCTTTAGTGACGCATTGCTACAAGCCTCATTAGAGATTTCATGTTTCTCTTTTCTTATTGTTTGATCAATAGCGCGGGAATTATTGAAAGCTTTCAGCCTTGTGAAATGTTTTCATGTTTTTTCCTGACTATTGATCATCTTATCTCAGAGTCTATTGCAGCGAAAGTACTAAAACACATGCTGTTTGGGGATAATCAACAGGAGGTGAAAGAAACCTGAAGTCAAGGTCATGCATGGTAATTGTGTTTAACCGACAAAAAAAGTTGTATTTATCATTGACTAATTGTCGTGGAGGAGCGCAAAAATTGACCATGTAGCGTTAATGTAAGGCAATAGTGCTTTCTTTTCCAACTTGTGATCCTCATACTTCTCTTGTTACGTGACTAAAGTGAGTGAGGAGCTTTGGAAAAGTTGTGTTAATTTAGCGGGATAATATCTTGAAATAGATTTTGACATCTTTAATCCTTTTGATATGGATAACGATTAAATACATCTTTGATCCTTTTGATATGGAATACCCTAGTAAATTCGAAAGATCATTGAGAATAGTCTAAAATTCTTTTTATGCAAGCAGACATGTCACACAATGTTTTTTTTTTGGTCCTCCCACTTACATCCTCCATGGTATCCTTCACTTGAAAGGAGCTATCAATCACCAAGGGTGACGGTGCATATGAAGTGAATGTGCACCCCATGTTGGTATAGCACACATGCTTTGCGTGTGTACCGTCTACCCTACTGATTAATGACTCTTGTAAAGTGCATTAGTGGAGGATTTCCCATACTATAACTCCGGGATGACTAAAAATTCTTCCAAATGTGAACTTTGTTTGGGGTATCTAAGAGCATCTCCAATGGGGTCTTCAATTTATGACTCTGAGGTGTTGATGGGCTAATCGATGCTATTTGAAAAATCGGTGCACTTAATAGGGTCTGCAGGTCCCATTGGACTTGGAGATCCTATTGGGGTTTTGCTATTTCTAGCCGTTGGGGTTGCGAAAAAGGTACAATTGATTGGGGATCCTTCATAAGTCCCGGTTAATGCATGATGTTCCATCAAAATCTAAGGTCATTCATACAATCTTGTACACAAAAAACTTTATTAGTATCAGTATCACCTCGACCATCCTCAAACAGTTTTCATCAACTCGATTTGATATAAGGAGTATCCTGGCAATACGATATTATGTTTTGCCAAATGCTTAAATTACAGATTGTGTTAAGCATTACAATTATCACCAGTTATTCTTTTTCCTCTGACTTTGGGTTATGCTGCAAAGCAGCCCCTTTTCTGTGAACCATAGAACCGTAGCTAAATGTGAAATTATCATGCTTAATTAGTATCTTCAGATGTTTTTGTTTTCGTTCTGCCTTCCTTAATTTTCTGCTTTCTCTATATCCTCCATGATCGTAACTTTTATACTTCCAATTAACTCTGGGAATAGAAAGTAGAAACAAAACTGCCTTGAGTTGATTAAAGGTTGTGCTGTGACTCGTGAGGACTAAAGTTGTGAACTATCCATGAGGACTGCACTCTAGCACTCGCGTCGGATATTGAGGGGTGGGAGACATGCTCTTCTTGAAGCTACATCGCGAGTATGTTGCACTCAAGAGAGCCCTGTCACTATATGTTGGGTGCGCACAGCGATGCCAACCCCCTTGTACTTTTATCAGCAGCCACTCAAACCTTCTTCCACTCTTCCTCATCATGCCACATGACGAAGAATGATAAACCAGGTATGTTCAATGCTTGCTTACGCAAATGGAAATATGGTAAAGGGGAATTTTCATTACATATAAGTTCACACTCCTAATTCCTCATTCAATGCCAAGGAACAAGGATACTGTTGTGGTTAATCTTTTGGAGGAGCATACAAGTGAAATTATAGAACCTCTCAAAGTATAATACAGTTTACAGTCACTTTTCACTGCAGCGCTTCAGAATGGCGAAAAAGAGTTGTAGATTGTCAAATTACTCAACAGAACCTCCTTTCCACATATAATTATAGAACCCAAATTTATGGACATTCTGGCGTCAGAGTTTTGGGCATCTGCGGGATCAAGGATGTGTCCCTTGAGCAGTAGAATCATAATATGAAAAAAAGGGTCAAAACATCTAGCACTTTTTGTTAAAAAATTCCTGTCGGAGAACTAACATTCCACAGACTTCTCAATCATATGGTCACTCACTCTACCTGTTACGATAAGGTTGAAGGAAGTCTTAGTAGAATATAGGTCATAAACAGAATAAAACCAGGTGAGAATAGTTTAAATTGAATGAAAAGAGGCACATAAGTGAGATCAACACAACAACGAAAAGTAATGTATCCTCGTAGTGCTGAACTACTAGAGTCATGAAACGAATTCAACAAAATAACTAGCTATCAGAAAGGAAGAAATTCATTTTGATCAAACTATTCTACAGAGACAAACAGTTTATAAGGGCACCCCATTGGTGAATATGGATACATTACGATTTACGCCCTCAACATTTTCAAGGTTGGTCCTTGCACTGCCAATCCACAAGATATCAGATAGTCCCAGTTAACAATAATGCATTTTTTTTCGAAAATGGAATTCAAAAAATTAGAGCTGGAAAAGCTCAGCCCTAGGAATTACATAAAACTTCCCCACAATCATCCATGTGCAACATGGGCATAATAAAACTTGGATCATCCCCCTCCCAAAGACAAGACGAGGGAAGCAGTTGGGAATGTCTCGCAAGAGCATGAGCCACCCCATAACAAATAATGCGTTAAACAATAACAGCTTGTCATAAGAGAATGACAAGTACTGAAGTACCACACTTTGGCTTAACTTACTAAAATAAGCTAGTTGCTGCCAATAGCTGATTTATTGTCCTTCATTTAGTAAAAGTAGGTTTGCTATAGACCGAAAAAAAGAAAAATCATCTCCA
Organism: Houttuynia cordata; assembly: GCA_039654745.1. Classification (NCBI taxonomy): domain Eukaryota; kingdom Viridiplantae; phylum Streptophyta; class Magnoliopsida; order Piperales; family Saururaceae; genus Houttuynia; species Houttuynia cordata. Next base: position 28,135,677 of record CM077504.1, read on the forward strand.
ATTGCCTATACAAAAGCGTGCACATTCATAACCTACTCAAGTAACAAAGAAAATTTTATGCCTGTGTTTCATATTGCTCTTTTTCATTATTGTAAGGATTCCCTGCTGTTTTTCGGTAGTGGAGAAGATTGGTGCAGCTGAGAAGATTGTTGCTGGAGTAGCAAAACATTTGTCGTTGTTCTTGCTCATTCATTCGGCATCATTACCAGCTGTTCTCTCAGTCTTCTCGGCTGCTGCAACAGCAGCAGCAGTAGCTGATTCACTTAGCCCCATCTTCTCTAGTTCAGTAACAAATCCATCAATGTCAGCTGAATTTATTTTGTATGGAGTATGGGCAGCACCAGGGAATGATTTAGTCTCAACTTCTCGTTTGTATTCTAAGAGAGCTTTGTTGATAACATCACCTACATTTCCAAACTGCTTACAGAATTTGGGAGTCACCTGAAAAGCGCATAGTAATGCAGTCACATTACCTTTCTTTTTTGATAAGTATATTAAAGTTCAAAATTCCTTGGCTGGCAGAGTTATCATTTTCGTGTATTTAACTTCCGTAGAATATAAGGCTAACTATAAATGTCAAGAACCAATAACTTTACCTTAGCATGGTGAGGATGTTGCAGCATCCCTAGCAAATCATGGTAAACCAATACCTGCACCAGTCAATAGCATATTGAGATTAATTCTGGGGGGTCAACAAAATGGAAACGAATGAAAAGGATATCCTAAACTGGCCATCATCTTTTTTGGAAAGAGGTTCACAAAAACGCCAGAACATTATCATACAGCTTGTGTAACTTAAAAAATTATTGAATGCATCAGCTTTCTTAGCAAGAAGAATCATTGGGCACCAGTGTGACATCAAACCATTGTGTCCGTAGGATAAAACTGAACAATGCCTCAAATATTTCTACACTGATCCTGCCATTGTAAATTCCATTTAAATTATCCTGCCTTGGGTTTTTTTAAGGTTATAAATTGTTCCGGGTTAAAGTTACAATAGTACCTTCAACCAGGATTGTAGTGTTAGAAGAACCAACTACCAAAGGAGAGCCCATCAGTTAATCTGAACACTAATATGTTTAGCACTCAGCTTCTGCAAATTAACAACGTAATGAAAATGCAGACATATTACACATTTCAGATAATAACGGTATCAAGTAGAAGCTACCATATTTCATGAAATAGAATATCATATTATGGAACCTTTCAGATTGACAGATAATAGATGAAATTGCCCAATCAAATGAATCTCTTAATGCGAAGAAAGCATACAGTCCAATATTATATTCTGTCATCCAGTGAAGGAATCAGAGCCATTTACACATCCTATGAACTGGTCAAAGATGGGCAAAACAAAATAAAGCATATCATCAAAACAATAAAGACTGTCAATATGAGAATAATTGAACTGACATAAACCTATCCCATCATCCATTTTGGCTCCCTAAAAATTCATCATATTTGTTGTTGCGGCAAAAAAGTTGTATCATAAGCGGATGCTTATAACTATATCTATGGTAGCTGATATTGTTTTAGTAAATCAGCACATACACCACCTGGGTGAGCTTGTCAATTTCGTTTAACTTCCAAATGATTTCATTCTGTTTGCCTCTGCCATAGACCAGGAGGATGAAGGTCATCCGACTTCAATAGATACATTTGGAAAACCGAATGTATCAAAACTAGTTCATTTTAGAAAAAACCAAACGTATTACTAAAGTCCGATGGAGGGAGTGTGATGGAACATCACCACAATGAAACACTACAGAACTATGCTCCCTGCTTATTCTTAACATGACATAAGTTTCAGCATCAAACCAATTTCCCATGAACCATCCAGGAACACACACCTTAAGGTCGGAAGAATTATTCTATATCTACCTAAGCTCTTCAAATCTTTCAAAATTCACATGATTTGCTATAATATGCTTATTGGAGTTAACAACTATACTCACCCAACAACCTCAATTAGCAAAGAAAAGGCCGCAAAAAATTTTGGATTCCATCTTGGCCACTCAAAATGTAAATCATAATAGGAGTAAGATGAAGCAACCTGGCCGCTGCAGAAAGGCCCAGCCCCAATGCCTATGGTAGGAATCTGAAGTGCAGAGGTCGCCGCCGCTGCAACCGGCGCAGGTACACATTCCAACACCACGGCGAAGCACCCCGCCTCCTGCAGTGCCAACGCCGTCTCCACCACCTGAAACACCAAAAACTCAATTATCATTCATCAAATGTTATTGCTTTGCCATTCTTGTGAGACTGTTATCCATTCACCTTGACGGCGCTAGCCACATTCTTCCCCTGCGGCCTAAACCCGCCCAGCACGCTGATCGCCTGCGGCGTAAGCCCGACATGCCCCATGACGGCGATCCCCGCCTCGACGATGGCCCTCGCCGCCGTAATCCTCGACGGCGCCCCGCCTTCAAGCTTCACAGCATCCATGCCGCCCTCCTTGAGGAATGCAACGGCGGTGTCAACGGCCTGGCCGGGCCCGGCCTCGTAGGATCCGAAAGGAAGATCCCCGACAAGAAGGGGGCGCTTGGCGCCGCGGGCGACGGCGCGGCAGTGGGCGAGCATCTCGGGGAGGGTAATGGGGAGGGTCGTGTCGTGGCCGTGTACGACCATGGCGGCGGAGTCGCCGACGAGGCAAACGTCGATGCCGGCCTCATCGAGGTGGACGGCAGAGGGGTAGTCGTAGGCGGTGACGACGGTGATGGGCTCGCCGCGGCGGTGCTTGAGGCGGAGGTTGTTGAGGGTCACCCGCTGGGCCTGGGTCTGGGGCTTGGGCCCGCCGTAGACCGTGTTCTCGGGCACATTGCTCATCATCCTCCTGGCCCAACAAGTGGCCATGGACGACATGATCTTCTTCCTCATCATTTTGGAGGGTTCAGGAAATGGGTCTGCTTTGGGAAGAAGCAGAGCTCTCCACTGACTGAGCCGAAACGAATAGAGATTACTCCTTTTCAACATCGAGTTCAAAGTACTTGGTTTATTTGATCTTGATTTTGTATTGTATATTTTGGATTATTAATACGGGAGGAGGTATTATATATATGTTCTAATTATTTTCACCTTGTACAAGTAAAAAAATTGTCCTGGTTTTCAAGATATATGTTACCTATTTTCTCTATGAAAGGACCGAGGTAGTCTTACATGAAAAAAAAAGGCATAAGATAATTATAGACGATGAAAGGAGTTGAAACTCGAGAAACATGAATTCTATATATAGTTCAATATATGCAAGTACATGTTTGTAAAAATGATATACATACGATGAGTTGAAGCTTTTTTTGAGCTTCCGAACCGCCAAGTTGAACACAGGTTTGATTGAGGCTTGACTAACTTCGTAGATCGACCTTGAAAGCAAGCCGAGTCGAGCTTTTCAGCTGGCTTTTGCCCTTGGACACAGTTGTTCTAACAGAGTGTTCGTCTCATCTCTCTACAATTGCATTTACACTTTGCACACATTTATGTTCCTCATACAACAAAATAGGGGATCATAGCCACAAACCAATAATTTCATGGCTACTACACTACACATTAAGCTTCGTGCTCATCGCCCAAAGTCCTCTGAGACGCCATGGAAGGCCCCAAAAGCGAGTTCCCTTTTCGGGATGTAATTTTAACAGGCAACACATCCTGAGATAGCAATGGCTCATTCTCTTGGCTTGCATTTACGATCAAACTGCCAGCTTCCTGCTTCTCTCGGTGTCGTGCCCAAGTGACGAGGTAGAGGCCGGTGATGATAAGAACCCCTCCAATTAAGCTGTTTGTTTTTTCAGAAATGGAACACATACAAACGTGTATTAATTCCCAGTTCACAGCACAAAGCTAAATGCTACTATTATAAAGACGCTTGGAGCTGAGAAGAACATTCGTCTGCAACATCAACTGTGGCTTCAGCAGTACGCCTGTACCATGATTACTCTAGTGTTGCCTTGGAAAAAAATAGACTACAGGATGCAATAAGGGTAGTGCTAGGGCTGCTTGCAGCTAGAGACACCCGCACAACATGGGCATTGATGGCGCAAGCCCCAGGTGGGTACAGGCATGGGCTGCACCATCAATCCGAGCGTCGTGCAGACATCTCCAGCTTCGAGCGACCTTAGCAGTTTGCACAAAGTAATAATTGAGGTCAGCGACAGCAACACTACTGCATAAACCAGGATGCAGCTTCTGAAACATCAATGGCATAAGCTGCTACAATTTCAATTTCGTTCGCTGCAGTAATATGGAAGACAACAATGTTCTGCAGAGATTACTAATCCTACACTATGGGGCTTAGCATTTATATTAATGACCTAATATTAACAGTAAGAAGAGTTTAGATCAAACCTTCCTAGGTAAACACTGCTCCCAAGGAAAATCCTTGACAAAACGGTAGATGCTAATGGTTGAAGAGGATTGTAAAGAGCCACTAAGGCAGGCCCTAAAATCTTATTGGACCATGTTAAGAGCCCATAGTTCAGAGCAGATGCAACAACGCCCTGGGGAAACAAAGCAGTATTTTTGGTCAGGAAGATTCCCAAGGAAGATAATTACAACTGCTACTTTAATCACAATGAAACGTCTTTTTTCAAAAGAAATATGTGCGGTGATGAATTTCTCAAGTCAAATATGTGTGGTGACATATCAAAGCTTACAACTGAAACATCATCATCATCATCATCATCTGAAACAAACCGCCTTAATCCCTTTGTCCCGCATTAGTCCCATTTGGTTTTTAAAAACAAACTAAAATTAGTTCATTTTGAAAAACCAAGTGTAACAATTAATGTGGGTCTGAGGGAGTATAAAACCTAAAACTGATGCATCACGAGCAAGTAAACTAAGTGATTACTGTTGAATTTCGCAAACTAATACTTGCCCTCTTAAACTAGTAAAGGTCCAGTTACTAGTTGAACCAGTCACTTTGTCAAATTCTAAAACTAAGTGTCCAGAACTTTCAGACCAACGGTAGTACTAATACATACAAACGCACACAGGCACACACAGAGAGATGAATACCACAACACAATTGTACTCCAAAAAGAATACCACAACGCAGTAGACAGCAAAGGCGTGTGCACACAAACCACAACGCATTACGCAGCCAAGGGTTTAGTCCTTATTTGTTTTTAACTTGATTTTTAACTTTTTAGTAAATGCATTCAGATTTGACTGTATTTTGGCTACATACTCTAATTCAATTTTTTAACAGTGTAAGCTAAAATATTTTTAACAGATTAATTAGTTGTAACATATAACCTCTTCTTTTGTGATACACGGACATTACGTATTAATTTAGTTGTATGTTCAGTTAAAGACACCACACTCATTCCCTTTTTCCTAGCTCAAAATTATTGCTCCACGTCTGCGAAAATTTTACAACAAAGATATAATAACTCACACGTCGCAATGTGTGTTGAGAATTTAAAATATTTTGTATCTATTATAGGAGCAAATTGTGGTTTAACACAATGTATTAGCATTGCAATCCAAAATGTCAGTTAAGGACTGCATAGAAAACAGAGTTTGGGTCCTAATATATATTGGCTATAGGTGGATGTGAAAGATGGAAAATGGTTAGTATCTAGGGAATTACTTCGTACATCCACATTATCCATTTCCAACTTTCATCAAACACCTCTTTGCGTAGTTCTTCCATCCCTAAAACAATATGTGTCCTCACAAAGAAGGGGAACTAACTCCTAATTCGTCTAATTAATCCCTCCTGCCTAACATATAACTACAACAGTTTGGTAGCTTACAATGAACAAAATATGCATGATGAGCAAAGAGGCTTCTGGGACTAGTTGCTTTGTAACTTACAGCATATATAACGGCAGCTAACTCAGAACGAGACATAGCCCAGTCCGATGGCTGACTAAAGGTAAAAGAACCTGTCAGCAACATCAAGACAGCACCAAAAAAGTATGAGTATGCTGTCAAGGATAAGCTGGTGGGATACTCGACCAACACTGGAGCCTGCATATACCAGAGAATAGGAAACAGAAACAAGGATCAGAATCCAATAATTCGTAATTTAAACATTCGGAATTCTAGTAGTGCATAATCTTGAGATCTCTCCAACCAAATTAACAACTGAACCCTGCATATTTACCAAACAGTCAGGGTTCTTTTTCCTTTTCTTTTGTGTGGGAGTTGGGGTGTTTTGCGTGTGTGTGTGTAGGAGAGGGGGTTGGGGGAGGGGGGAGGAGGAGAGAAGGGGATGGAGAAAGAGGGGTGTGTAGGATAAGCAGGGAAATAAGATCTAGAAAAGCACATAGCTAGACACTAGGAACACTCTTCCTGCAGAAACATACATGAGTTACAGCTAACAGTAATTCAGATTTTCTTTAAGTGCAATTCACATAAGTTTAGTAATTAAAATCAAACACTGGACTGTCTCCTAAAGTGGTTATTTGATATATGAATTTAGAATGAAACGCAATAAGCTATACATGAAAATAAGTTTAAATGTAAAATTATACACGATGGCTGTAAAATAAAGAATTAATAAAGAACTTCAGTCAAGAAATTAGAATTTACAAAACTTTCAACATTGAATGAAACATACTTATTGCAAGCAATTTTGCTATATAAGTTATTCCACCAGTGATGCAAGATTTAACTTTGAGGAGAATCGCACACACCACCAACCCTGTGCTAATTATGCAGTTAATCCTGGAGCAGCAGTTATACTGTCTCATTGTGGATAGAGTAATCATCCACAGTGGATAGAGTAATCATCCACAGTCGCTGACCAACTGAAATAGTGAAGTTTTGGAGGATAACTTGAATTGGTGAAATTCCTCATAAACCACTTGGCTATCATTGAATAACTATATATAGCATCGGTAGACCTTAGCTTACGCAGCCTGTTTGAGAGGAACTAAGGGCTCAAATACTCTGCTTATATGCACTATAAAAGTAAAAAACTTAGAAGCATCGAATGTTTTGAGTTCAGGAAATTAAAATTCAAATGAGACTCCATGTCCTCAATTCCTCATGTAAACATCCGAGGATGCTCCTAAACCATGACACAAATATACCTTGGAAATGAACTCAGAAATGTTAGTTATTGACTACTAAAAGCAATAGCATTATTCATCTCTGGAAAATTATGAACCTTAATAATAGATCTAGAATTACCAGCAAAATGGCCATCATCAACAAACCATATGCAATAAATAGTACATGAGAGCTTAGCACAATTGGAAGCTTGAGTATACTAGCATGTTACCTGTAGAGCCAGAAAAGCCGCCATGCACATGCAATTCCCTATCAGGCACAGCACACCGAGGTGCCAATGGCTAAGGCCAACCCCTGCTAAGGCAGGCCCAATCCATCTTGCGGACTCTGGTTGAAACTCTGCATATCTTCCACTTTGTCGAACAAATTCGAGATCCCCAGTACCCATCAAGGTTGGACCTCTATACAAAACCATCAATAGAGCTCCAGAGACACAAATGAGTGTGCCTAGAACCTTTCCGCGTCCATGGCTTTTAAGAAAGTTTACCGTCTCGGTCCTGCATAACAAAATGTGTGGAAACGTTTCATAACACATAGAACTATTAAATTCTTGTCTACCAAAGGTTTTTTATCCATCACCGGTGTTTCTCACCTCATTATGGCGGCCAAGATAAATGTAAAGACTGGTATAGAAGGCTGTATGGCTGCAGCATAAGTGGGACTCGTGTAGTTGAGCCCAAGAAGAAATAAAAGCTGGTTGCCAAAAATCCTAATTCAGAAACTGAATCGTAAGACATTCAGGAGGAAATTACAAAGCTTTCTGACAAGAAAATTGGAATCAGATCACAAAAATGAAAACTATGTAAGAGAAGAAATCAAAGCAGTCAGTTTTCAATCAATAGAATAATTTTTTATGAAAGACAAGGTTTGAAGTACTCTTACCCAGTTAAACCAAGCAAGAAGAACGACATGATCAGGCGAAGAGTCAGAGGAGGACGAACCCTTCTGCAAACCCAACACAAGAACATCAATAGCTACTCAGGATATCATTTCAACCATAGAGGATTAAAACAGAATTCGGATAGCATGTCAATAGTATAACTTAAAAAAGACTCACCTTTCAGAGAAGTAAGCGATGGGGGCGAGAATGCAGAGAGCAATCGCATCTCGGTAGACGCAGAAGACAACCTGGTTCATGCCGTCATTGAGAGCCACCTTGGTTATGACATGGTAGCCTCCGTTGAAGAGCTGCACCATGGTCATGGCGACGTGGGCTTTCCACGCTCCCCGCCCTGCAACCATGCCCATTATCTGGTTCGTCATCACCTCTCTCAGACACAGCTCTCTCCCTTGTCTCTGTCTTCCCTCCCTTCCTCTGTCTCTGAACAACCCAGTCAGGAGAATCGATCAGAGCACCACCTGGTTTCCTGGCGCGTATCGTGTTGTATATTATGTTGTCCTGGAGCTTATCCACTTAACTGCCATTGTAATAAAGGAAATGACGGTTGGGCCTAACATCTCAATAGATGTAAAAAACAAGACTTCTGTAACTGCTACAAGGCTACAATCTGTGTATTAAAGAGGGGAGATAAAAGCCCTGAAGTTGAAATTCCGACATGGGAGAGAACAGAGGGGAAGCAATGAGGATATCTATCTACGTCAGTTGGTAGAAGTTAGAACCATCTCATATTCTCATCTGTTGGGGGTCCTATCGGCCCATGGCTGTCATTGCAAGGAACCTGTAATCTTGTGGACCATTTCAAGTTCTTCCATGACAATCCATGTACTAATCTTAAAACAACCACGACTAACAGTTCCTTCAGTTGGGTCTAATCTGCTTCTTTTAACTCTATCTGTTAAATCCTTGGATATTTATGGCCACATCGCCTAGATTCAGGGAGGATTGGAAGAACAAAAGGAGTAATGCTATTCCCCCGCTAAGGTGGGTCAGGTCGGTCAGTCTTTTGGATAAGAGCAAAGGTGGCTTGCCCAGGAAAATCTGATGGGTCCAAAATGTCACAATCCACCAACCAACGTCAGGCGGCTCAAGAAACAAAGACCCTTGCTGCACAAAAAAAAAGGAAAGAAGAAAGAAGAACCAATCTATAGCAAGCTACTGATACGACTTGACTGTCCCTGTTAGTTTTTTTCCAACTGGCGCCACTAACCGGGTTTTCGTACTACATGGAATCTTCATGTTGTTTCCGTATTATCTAAAAATTATCCAAAATCCTCCTAACTACAACGTAAGCTTTCATTTTAAGAGTTTTTTTTATATTACCAAATGCCGTTACCCATTTTCGGAAGCATCAAGTTGGGAAGAAGATATTCCAGCGAAGTTTCATCCATCATCACGGTTCATATCACCGCTGGCGCCATCCAACCCAAAAAAAAATAAGATTTCATGTCAGAAATCATCAAAACCAGCGGGAAAGACCGAGAAAAAGCTTTAATGAAAGGATTTTAATGTAAGAGCAGAGGGGAAGCCTACCCTATTGCAAAAATTGGGATCTACATGTAAAGAAACACATATAAAGGTCACCAATTGGTACTCGACTGCTCGTAGACATCAAATAAGAGGATAAAAATGGGCAAAAAAGTGAAATATTCGTCGGTGAGCAGCAAGTAAAATTTATATATCTTTCTGTGATCCTAATAAAATGGAAGAGGGGAAAAATAACAAAAAACGCAAAAAAAATTACAAAAATAGATAAAAAATGAGCAAATTATGACATTTTGAAGTTCTTATGCACGACCCCATTTCAAGTCGTGTGTTCGCATACACGACTTGAAATAGAGTCGTGTTTACAACACAACTTCAACGATTTATATCTCTTTCATTTTTTATCTATTTTGTCTATTTTTTTCATTCTTTTTTATTTTTAATGCTCTTTCTCATCATCATGATATCCTAATGACCTTGAGACCCTATAAAAAAATATTACAAAAACTACAATAAATAGCATGTAGTGTCTTAACATCTTTATAATATCATCATGATCAGAGAGAACATTAAAAATAAAGAAGAATGAATTTTTTTTAACAAAAATGGATCAGAAATAAAGGAGATATGCATCGTTGATTTTATGTCTATTCATTCAAGTCGTGTATACGAACACGCGACCTCATTTCAAGTTGTGTGTTCGTATATACGACTTGAAATAGAGTCGTGTTGTACGGCACAACTTTAACAATGAATATCTTCTTCATTTCTGATCCGTTTTTTTAATTTTTTTTAATTTTTAATGCTCTTTCTTATCATGATGATATTATAAAGATTTTTAGTGTTTTTTCTCAGTCTTCCATGCTGATTTTGGTGATTTCCAACATGAAATCTTATTTTTTCCCGGTTAGACGACGTCGACGGTGATATGAACCCCGATGATGGACGGAGCTTCGCCGAAATATCTTCTTCCTCAACTGGATGCTCCCGAAAATAGCTAAAATGAAAGGTTAGGTTGCAGCTGGGGGTATTTTTAGTAGTTTTCAGGCAATATGGGTGTGGGTAGGGGTGTTCCTGGACAGACACGGACGCGGACAGAGGTTGTCCGCGTCCGTGTCCGTATAAAATTGTCCGCAAATTTTTTGTCCGCGTCCGTGTCCGAAAGTCCGGCGACCTCCTCCCCCCCCCCCTCCACCTCCGCCCTCCTCCCCTCGAGCCGAGACCCCGCCGGCCGCCGCCCTCTCTTCCTCCCCGCGACCCCGCTGCCCCTCCTCTCCACCCCGATTCCTCCCCTCCACCCCGCCGTGGCGACACCCCTCCTCTTCCTCCTCGACTGCCGCCCTCCTCCCTCCTCCCCGCCGCCCTCCTCCACCCCCGCGACTCTCACTCCTTCCTCCTCTCCGCCGCGGCGCCGTCCCTCCTCTTCCGCGACCGGAAGCCAGGTAAAAATCTGATTTTTTTTTGTCCTCCTCCTCCGCGATCGCCTCGCTCCTCCCGCCGCCCTCCTCCACCCCCGTGACCCCCCACCCCGCCGCCCTCCTCTTCCACCCCGCCGGCCGCCGCCCCTCCTCCTCGGACCTCCTCCCCTTGAGCCGAGACCCCGCCGCCCTCTCTTCCTCCCCGCCGCCCTCTCTTCCTCCCCGCCGCCCCTCCTCTCCACCCCGATTCCTCCCCTCCACCCCGCCGCGGCGACACCCCTCCTCTTCCTCCTCGACCGCCGCCCTCCTCCCTTCTCCCCGCCGCCCTCCTCCACCCCCGCGACCCTCACTCCTTCCTCCTCTCCGCCGCGGCGCCGTCCCTCCTCCGCGACCGGAAGCCAGGTAAAAATCTGATTTTTTTTTTGTCCTCCTCCTCCGCGATCGCCTCGCTCCTCCCGTCGCCCTCCTCTTCCACCCCGCCGGCCGCCGCCCCTCCTCCTCGGACCTCGGACAGACGGCTGTCCGAGGTCCTTTGGGCGTGTCCGTGGCCGGAATCCACGGACAATTTCTCTCGGCGCGGACACCTCGGACGCGGCCGGCTCCGCGGACACGGCCGGCCGCGAACACCCCTAGGTGTGGGTAGCCGTCGGCTTTGGTTTGGATCGCTGTGACATTCGGAGCTTCGCCGGAAGGCGTCTTCCTCCGAGTGGAATGCCATCGCCGGATAACAGTAAAAATTTCATTGGTTAAAATATTTTAAGGCTAAATAAGGGCATTTTGGAAAGTTAATGTCCCATTTTCAGGTGATATGGCATTTTAGTCTAAAATTCAGGTAATATGGGAAAATAGGTAGTGGTGCCAAGGAACATGGAAAAAACTCTCCTTGTAATGAGCAATGTGTCTCGACCAAAACTAGTTTGTAGAGTGCATTTTCCTCGTTTTTTTTATGATGATGCCTTTTTAAATTTCCCTATTACTTTAAGTCTTATAGTTTTACACCAATGCCACTAAGTTTTCTAAAAATCCAACCGTGAAGTTGTGACCTCGTGATCAAACCTTCCTCCCAAGGAGAGTTAAATGGTAAATTGTCTTTAAGCCGAGGAAAGACAAATGGCCCCATATAGTATCCACATTTCACGGAACAAACGTGTTTGATCACTGATTGGCAATTAGTAACAAACGTGTTTGACTAGCATATGTATACTTTGCACATACTTATGGTACAACAAATAATAGGCTAACAATGGTTTGCCAAAAAAAAGGCTAACAAAGGGTGTTGGTCCTCATGGGCCATAGGAGGCCACAATGAGCGGGTCGTAACACACTGAAATTAGGATGAGTGGTCTGCCAGCCCACCCCATTTAACATGGACCGTTCGTGTATAGTGGAGTGGGCTGGCTAGAACACGGTGTGGTGAACTACTCACCCCTTAAATCATTGAGCCAAATGGAACTATTCACATTATTTTAACAGAAAAAACTATCAAAGTATAAAATGGAAGTTTGGTATATGCATATACTTAGCTCCCCAGCTAAATAAAACACTTTATTAATATATTTTTATAACTTATTAGAATGACTTATACATAAAGAGATTACCTATACTACTACATGTGGGCTACTTATTTCAATATTTTGCCTTAAAAGGATAAATTTACCCTTGCTTTAGACCTATGACCCAAAGAAATGCTTCTTTTCCTTGAGTTTTGAAGCAAACCCAACACAAGTAGCTAGCCTGCATAAATTCCTCTGTCTTCACCAACATAGGTATAAAATGATTAATACAGATACTGACCTACTCATCATGCATTACCTTATGTCCATTCTCCTAATGGCGAAAACATTAAGTTGAACCATATGATCTATATATAAAGAAAGGAGTCAAAGAATTGTGATGATAAACTCATAAACTCATAGACTTGAGAAATTCAACAAGCAAAATAATACATGCATGCAATCACCCCCTTGAGTAGTACCTTCGCCAACCTCATCCACATCCTGATGAGTGATGATGCTCATATTGCATGTACAATACCTAGACCCCTCCACTTGTAGGTATGGACCCTACAAGTATGTAGAAATTCCTACTCCCATGCCAAACATCTCCATTCCTGCTCCCTTTGTGGTCTTCACCATGTCACCGATTGCTCCAAACTCATGACTAGTGCTGTCATGCCCCAAATTTCCAAGACCCGATTTATGCGGAAGCGCCAATCCAATGACGGTTATAGGGTAGGAAACCTGGGACTGACCGAATACTCGAGACTTCTATTGTCCTATTAAAATATTATGGGACTTGCAGGATCCATATGACTCAAACAATATTTACTTACAAAAATATAGAATAATTGAAAGGAAGTCTAATTAACTATTACAATATCTGAAATTGTCTTATCAACCACACAAATTAAAACGGCACGCAGGCCGAAGCTCAAACACCAAAATATAACAGAAACATAAAGAAACGAGTCTTCAAAGCTCCGACATCAGTCCACGTCGCTGGATGCTATCACTTCTGCTCCACCTTAGTTCCTGCATCAGAGGATGCATGAGTATTCCATAGGAAATACCCAGTAAGATACAGAAAACCCACACTGGAATAATAAGAGAAGACTCCAAATAGGTATAGTTTAACAGACTCAGGTTCAATAAAGACTGAGTTTACTTACCTGAAACCAACTGCCATCCGAGACACATCAAGGTCAAGGGAAAATAACTCAAAGACTCCAAACTTTCATGGAGGTAAGATAGAAAAATAAGCTTCGGACATCCAAAGTGTCAGAGTACAATTTCTGCTCTCAAATCTGTCAACAATACCAGAACATCCTAGAGGTTCTTCAGAGGAACCTGGCCATGCGTCTAGGGATGCTGGCCCCATCATTGCTTACGGGCACAATGGGCGGAGATTGCAGACCTTCCGTAATGTCATACAATCTAAGTGCATGCGGTTGCCGTCATCGGCTGAACTACAGAGGTTCATCAAATCTGAGATCTCGCAAGATCTAGCAATGGCTCGTGAGCATACTATGATTCCGACTAAGAGCTCTAAATGCTACTTAGCGGAGAAACAATTTTTGGAAATATTTGGCCTTATCGGCAAAAGGCTTAGAACAAGACTTTCTAAATTTCGATTCTTCATAGGAGTGAAAAGCAAACATCGGACACAATCCGAATCGACTCACTAAGGAGTGTTGATATCTTAAATGAATAAGTCTGAAAACTCAAATGAGACTCGACTATAATGACTAACACCACGAGGTTTTCCAAAAGTTCATGTCTGCCATCTTCATAGTCGTACCTAACCCTAGAATTGATAATCCCCGATCGGAATAATTCGGATGACGTGTCTCAGATAGACCACGTCAGAGACATCGAATAAAATTCAAGCTTTGAATACTCTTGAGTCATGAATGGACCAAAAGAAGAACAAAAAGACTATTATTATGAGACACCAAGTTTAGCTCTAAGACCCTTAATATTCTTTTAGGGTTACTGTTCTCAGTACTATATAAATTATATTATACTTGATTAAGGTCTTAAATATCAACTTAACTCAAGCCTCTTAAGTTTATTAAGATTTTAAGTCTTATATATCCAGAAACAGTGTTATGTCCAAAACAGAACAGCTCACTATATCTGGTTACCACGTTCTGTACAAATTGATTCAATCTATGAAATTTTTATCTTGAATAGCCTCAGATGTCTATTTTTTAGATTGATAAATAACTTAATTTTCTGATTACTGTATAATTAGTTATCATTTTTCGAATGAGGTCTGTCTGCGCAGGATTACTCCTAGCCAAGACCAATTATCTTATGTCATACTTAATTTACTAATGTATAAACTTTAGTAACTCCTTATTAGTCTTTTCTGACATAAATTTAATATTACTTAAGATTTATCAGAGCCCTATTGGTTCTGAAATCTCAGTTTTTAATTCAACCCGATTTCTTAGTCATTTCCATAACTCATTATGCAAGTGATACTAACATATAATTCCGGACAACTTTAGGACTAATGACTCACTGACATTAAGTCGAACCACAACTGAAATCTCAGAGAAACTCATAAAGAATGATCTCTTATTCATCATAAGGTATACATTATTCGATTATCTATTTAATTGATGTTATACTAATAGCAATAGATATAACAATACTCTTAAGATGCATGAAATATCGGACAAGGAAATGCACCAAAGTGCTCTGATATGACACAAAGATCCAATCTTTATTCCAGAAAGAACATGAATACACGAATAGTCATCAACGATAGAATGTGAGCACGATCTAAAAGTCCATAAACAAAACCAACTTTCGTTGGGCAGCACATGTAGAAGTGATTGAGATGAAACACAAACACTATCGAAATCAAGAAATCATGTGGGGATATCAATCAGGGTTCGGCATAAAGAAATCAAAGTATACGATTACACGATTTCAAAGCATCAACATTCATTTCATGCAATCAACAATATCAATATCAAAGAAGAAAATAGTGGGAAAAGACATCCTACTTGGTTGAAGATACTGAATTCTTCCCGAGCACTCTTGACTCCAACAATGTCGCACCACCACCTCGCCAGTTGACCTCGCTTGGACCACCACGCACATGATCTATACATGAAATATACATTTTATTATCTCCTAAACTTATGTTTCTGCTAGTGTTTGGTTAGAATAACTACTACTTTAATATAGATTTTGGTTTTTGTAGGAAATGAGAGCAAAGATACAAAAATATGGCAAAAACGGACTTCAATGGTCAAATTATCATAACTCCGTGTACAAATATCGGATTGAACTGATTCAAGCTTCATGTTAAAGTTCAAGATGTTAGCTTTCCAACGCCACCAACCACGCACAATTCGGAGTTCGGAGCAAAAAGTTATAGCCATTTGAAGATTCCGAACAGTAAAAACGATCGACCGCATCCTTATGCGATCGATCGCGTCTTCCGCGAAAAACACTACATTGGAGAAAACGATCGATCGGACACCAAAACGATCAATCGTATCTACTGGAATTTTTGGACTTGCGAAGACAGTAAAAACGATCGATCGGCTTCGTCCGGCATCGTTCGCCATACGATCGATCGGAAGCAATTAACAAAGGAAAACGGCTTCGTTCGGCTACGTTCGTAAAGCGATCGATCGTTCTATACGGGCGATCGATCGGTGCATACGGAAAACGCAATTTAACCCTATTTTGACTCGGATTTGGAAGGGGATTTGAGGGCTTTCCTTCACCCCTATATATATGCCTTAAGGGAGAACGTATGGGGGATGCAAGAATAGAGTTTTGAGTTCTTTTGGAGACCTTGGAGGCTAGAGCAAAGGAAGAAGAAGAAGAAGATGAAGAACTTGTTGATGGATTCTCTTCCCATGCTTGGCTAGACTCTCTTCCAAGGCGTAGATGAAACCCAACTGATTGGTTGTATTGTTTCTTTCTCTCATATTATGTTTTTATTCTAGTTGGTGTATGAATCTTTGTTATGCAATAAAAGTTAATTCATTAGAGTTTATTCTTTGTACTCGAGAGAGACAAGAGTGGATCTTTGTGGATTTCAATCTGAAAGAGCACTTGCGTGTCCGAGAGGAACGTAAGGGCTCTGAAGTGTTACATATTAATAAAGTCTCATTGGTTTATACTCGAGAGAGATAGATCACAGTTCCATGTTTTAATAGATTTATGTGTTACATCCGAGAGGAGGGCACTATAATTTGAATTGACAAGTGTATGTCCGAGAGGAATACACTAGCCAACTGGAAATCTGAATTCAAGAGAGAGAGAGAGACGATACACTAGTCTATTGTGGTGGATTCGAAGCCTTGGTACTTCTCCTATTGATTAATCTCAGCTTAGTTTAATTAAAGTTCATTGCTTTTCTCTAGATTAATTAAAAACTGCTGCTTTTCTCTTGAATTTGGTAGAATATTAATCCGTCCCTGAGGTTCGACAACCCTTTCCATACTCACTGTAGTACAATTGCCTTGTGCACTTGCAAGGGTTTTAATTTTAAACGATCAGCACACCACCGGAGATGGGCTGCCGTCGGTCGGAAAAGGAAGAGGGAGAGGTCGAGCTATGAGGTGCACATTTGATGGCTATGGCACTCAAGCAAAAACCGCCCCACTAGAGCCCTATTTATAGACCTTTTGGACAAATCTCCACCATTGATCTTCCCTCCAAATCAAGGGCTAAGATTACACCAGAAAAATCCAGAATTTCACTTTCCCAAATGCCTCTTTGGTTTACTACTAATGAGTTAATGGAGTCAATTGCATTAGTGAATAACTCCCAACTAACCCATAAAGGCTCACTCGATCCATTCTCCTAATAAGTGGTTTAGAGTTTCACAACATCTACCACCTACCCATCTTGATTACCAAATACTAATATCTTATGATAATTTCCAAATCAAATTGATTTCTAAAAAGGGTAATCCATTAATTACAATTAATGAAATTTCAAACAAAAAGGGGTCCCCACCACATGGTGCCCAAGGGTGTCCACGTCACCCATAAGGTGGCGCACCACTACAGGGTCCACGTGGCCATCTAATGGTTCTCTCGCGTCTTAGATTACAGTTCTCCGATGAACGGTTAAGATGGCTTACACGCGTGATGTGCAGTTCCACCGTGCACGAGTCCTACACCTGGTAGCACGTCCATTAGGCTCCGCCACACGTATACTCGCCCGCGTGACTAGCCCTAGCCCTGGCACTCATATGGCCCTGGCGTCAGGTGTATTCAACCCCTGGCGTCAGACGGGTTACAGCGCCAGGCCTAGTCCTCGCGCTCGGTAAAACCTGCCCAATCTGGTTAAACAATCTCATTGATCAACAAACAATCAAGACGGATACGAAAACCTTCCTATTTTAGACCAGATTCCTAAAATAGCAGTTTTCGTAGACATACCGATTTTTCAAGCGCTACAAGTGCAATCTATTTCTCCCAACGAGATTAGATTCCTCATCAAATTAGGGACATATCTCATGCTAGTTAAAGTGTAAGCAACACCACCAAACATTTTAATATGAATGCTCTGTTTCCCAATGACCTCACATGTGCAAAAGTTTCCCCTACAGACTAGCAAACGTCTCATAAGTGGCCAATTCTTCATACATATGTAACGAATTATCGAAATCTAAAATCCACGAATTTTCAAAGCATTCCATACATGATTTAATTTTCATACAATAACAATCAATTATTGTAACGTCCTAATTTTTAAACATATTTGTATGCAAATCATTGGAGTAAAAACATCCGTGCAAAAGACTTAACATCAACATTCAAATTTAAAATTTTGAGCCGAAGCTCGAGCCCATTAAGCATTAAAAATTATTCAACTAAACATATAATCAGAGCATTACCATTTGATAGTTCAAGCATAAATGGTATCTGACAATTATGAAAATAAAATATTTCTTAAAAGAAAGACTCTTACAACAACTAGCTTCTTGTGCTATCGCTTGTGTCCCCAAATACTCCTAGGTTATTCCTATTTTCCTGTGGACAAAAGGACAAGCTGAGTATGGACTACTAAATAAGAAAGTCTCCAATAATCACACAATAACATGCAAATCATAGTAGAGTAATATACAATAAGCATTAATTCATTAAACAATTTCTGTATTTTTTGCATTATCTTTAAAACATACTAGTATTAGAGTTACACATATTTCTTTACCTCGATCTACTCTCGAGGTCTAATACATAGGATCACTCTTTTGTAGAATTTTCCCTTAGCACACAATTTCTTCTTTTCTTTTGTTGTCTCTCATTGGCCACGCCCTATAGACGAGTCTCAAAAGAAATTTATAATTCCTCACGGTTTAAGTATCATGAACTTCGGCGTAGCCCTATATGCATTCATAATCTCTTGTGGATATTTGGGTTCCCAGGATGGCCAATCATGGTCTGGGCATAATTCTCATAGTTACCCTTGTAGCAAATGTGGATACTTTCCAATTCCTCTTCAACTGGTTCGTGCTTTGAATCATAATACTTCATCATATCTTTTTTCATCTCACTATCTCTTCCCATAGTGTAGATTTATGACATATTATTCGTGCCTAAACACATTAGTTCATTGACCTAACTCTTATAGTTCCAAGACAATTCCTTAATTATTGTATTAAATCAATTACTAGGTAATATAACCCTAGAATAATTTTTTATTTTTAAATTCCCCAATCAGTTCTGTTGTCTTGCCCATCGACAACTAGGCACCTGCACATTTCTGTGTCTATGTTCCTTGGTGGTTCACATAACAAAAATCCTACTTCCTTCTTTGCAATATTTAAAATTTACGAGTATTATTGCCCCACTACTACTATAGTAAAGAAAATACATACATATCACATTTCTTTTATTGCTCTTGGCCATCCACACATTGTCATCGACAATATTTGGTGTCGGTGTTGATGTGTCCCACAAATTCAAATATGTCATTTTTTAATTTATTCAATTTTCATTCTTTTCATGAAAAGATCCTCACTTTAGTATAACAGTAATCATAAAACATCATTTAATTCATTACTGCATAATTTCATATTCAAATCATCATATTTTCTCATTAAGAAGATATAAAAAAATATTATACAATCAAGAATGTGAAAATCATATTTTAATCATGCAACTCATCCATTAAACTCATCCATGTCTGATCAGGTGGACTCATGAGCCTAAGCATAACATCAGTCTTTCTTGAGACATAATTTGCAAATAAAGCACAATAAATAACCATACAACTCATTTAATTATGAAAGATCATTCAAACATGCAAATAATCTTCAAAAGATCATACTTTTTCATCATACAAAACAAATCATAGCCAACCAAACGTGCATCCAATGATTTAATCATACAAAAAATATGGATCTATATGGTCACTAGCTTTCCTACCTGGATTTAACAATCCGAAGCCGAGTTCCTTTTCTCCTTCTCCTAACTTAAAACCCTAGTCTCTTTTGCCTCCTGACCCCGAGACATGTAAAGAATGACTCAATTACGGTGAAAATCCATTTTAAACTCGGTACTTAAGTCTAATCACGTCAGAAATTCATACATACCAAACTACCCCGAACCATTGACACATTTTCATGTTGATGGCCTTTGGTCGGTGGCTGGCATAAATGAAATTTTGATTGTTTTTCAACTAATAATTTTTTTGAATATTACAATGATTCCAAAACTTATAATTTTTCTGAATACTCAATTGAACACTCAAGGAATTTTTTCCTTTCGTGCCTTGATCTTCCTTCTACTTTTGATGTTCCCTATTTACATATCTCTCTTGCATGATAAACCACCATTGATTTACCCTTAAAATTGTTTTTTCTAAGATGTCATCCATGTGCTAGCAGATCTCACCTACCCGAGGATGTATACTCATCCTGAGTCTCCAATATCCGATGAAGTGTATCATGCTCCTCACCTCTATATCATCTTTTGACAATTAGCCTTGCTCGTCTCCTTTGGCTTGCCCTTTGCTCCAAAGATTGCCTTGTCCATTTCTTGATGTACCAAGATATCCTTCACCCTTTCTTGCCACAAATCGAAAGTTCCTATGCCATCAAATTTCTACCTTGACATATTCAACCAAAATACAAACGGACCTCAACTACAGTTGATGTGCATTTGCTACCAATTGAGAGATGTTGTGGCCGAAAATGGACATGAGAAATTTGACAAGGAAAACAACACAAACACAATGAACAAACTAGGACAACAAATTAGCGTGTTCGTCAAAACCGCTTCACCACCATGAAAGAGATTTCCTTCAACTCTGTTGTAGAAAGATTGGTATAGAAAGCCTGTCTCTAAAAAAAACCGGGATACAACCACTCAATACACAAACCTTTCATCTAGCTTGAGCATAGATAAGCTTTATTCCTCAAGCCTCTTAACACTCAAATCATAAAAGCAACATATGAGAGAATTAACAAGAAATTCACACTTTGGAGGTCTTAAAACCCCCTTATATAGATTCCGTTGGACGTGCAAATAGTCTTTTAGTCTCTCTCCTTCCCTATAGCTCCTTATTCCTCCAGGAACCAGAAATTGAAGGTACTCCCAACTTAAGCTTCATTCAAAATCCTCGCCAAAAATACGAAAAACTCATTATAAATGAAAGAATAAACCTCACTAGATGGGCTACTTGAGCTTCGTCCTCGTACAACATCAGAATGTTTAGATCTCATAGAATACCAAACATTTGAGTTGAAAGACTGAAGACATCATTATGACTTATATGAAAGTGCTGTCTTTTCCACATTTGGAAAGATGAATCCAAGAAGATAACCACTTCTACTACCAAAAATTACAAATACGCAACTCACTGAATCACAGGATATTATTTCCTGCAAAGCTAGCTTATCATATGTACACTCTGAGTTCGCAGATTTAGTCATAACATAGCAATTAAAGATAAAATTTTCAAATGAATTAAAACTGCAAACTATCTCCTTATATAAGTCACGATTATATGTCTGACAATTCTAGCATCATGCAAGTTACATGTCAAAGGAAAATCCCTTAAAAGAGACCACAATATACTTAGCCTACATATATGTGCAGATCATCAATCATTCGAAGAAGAAGTAGCATCTATTAGCTTCTTAAATCGAATTCCACTCCCACAACTTGTCTGGGAAGTTGTGCAAAGAGTGGGTTAGAGCACTGTTGACGACCGGTTGAGATTGTGTGTGTTCCTGGGCTGATAATGGCGGAGCAACTTGAACAGCTGGCTGATGACGGCCGTGCGCGCCGCTGTAGACTTGCTGATGATATTCTACTAGTTTGTAAAGTTCGTCAACTGGATTTCCAGCCAGAGAAGGAGCCGAGCAAGGGAAAAGAGAAGAGCTTGGGAGTAGAAGCCCGGTATGTGTAATTGAGTAATCCATAATATGATTAGACTCACCTTCTTCCCCAGAAATGGAACTAATTGCACCAAAAGAAGGTCTGCTTTCTCCAACTGTTACAACATTCAGGCCACTACTGCTGCTGCTTGCAGTTCCACTACTTCCGCAGTGGTGCAACTTCTCCATTTCTTTGGAAAGAGATGGAGACTGTAACGAATCCGGAGCTTGAGAAGTGCTGGAGATTGCCTGACGATTTGTGCCTCGTTGCTTCTGCAATTCAGCTCCTTTTGAAGAGGAAGTACGTTTAGAAGAGAGGGAGTAGGGAAGAG
This sequence comes from Houttuynia cordata, assembly GCA_039654745.1. Taxonomy (NCBI): domain Eukaryota; kingdom Viridiplantae; phylum Streptophyta; class Magnoliopsida; order Piperales; family Saururaceae; genus Houttuynia; species Houttuynia cordata. Next base: position 28,157,693 of record CM077504.1, read on the forward strand.
GCAAGTGATCTTCAATTCCAGATCTTTTGTAGACTCGACAGAGAGAGATCTCAGCCTGTAGCCACATTCGACAAGTTATGCTAGATACAAGATCATGCAAATAATTCACATAAGGAAAGATGCAAAATAAGATCAATTCCCTAAAAAGCAATGGTTCCTTGTGCTGAAGGGAAAGTACCAGAGTCATGAATTTCACCTTAGCAGCTCAAGATAAGGCTAAAACACTCACGAGAGATAGAGAGAGAGAGAGAACTAAAAGACAGAAAAGGCACATGTGCACCAGTATAAGATCTCAGCTGGATGCTTTGTACTTGTTAATCTAGCCACTTCACTGACAGTTCTTCTTTAGCAGATCCTAGGAGTGTTCCAAATTCTTTGTGGAGTCGGAAGCCCAAAAGTTTGAAAATCCTAGATCCAACAACATGGCTGATTCATATATATAGAGATGTTCTTGATTTGTGCTAACCTTATTGGAGCGCTCGGTCTCATGTCGTGGGAGACGATACTCGTTCATGATCCAACTAGTCCTGACGCCCTTGGGAGCTTTCCCAGTGTAGAAAACTAGAGTTTTCTTCAATCCAATTGAACGCATGCTTTCAGTTCGGATCGTCCTGTCTGCCCCTGTGGCCTTCCAGTACCCAGATGTTGTCACACGGTTAGGCCGATCTCCATTCCTGTACTTGCGATCTCTTGGCACGTAAAAGAACCATTCCTTCTCCCCGATTGCTGCCAAAGCTGGTGAGAAAGAAGAAGATGAAAATAAGAAGTTTTTACTGCAAAATATAGTAAGATATTGATCACGTTAGCTACATATCTGTATAAAAGTGGACACAGTACAATTTCTAGAAAGAATTAAGAAATGTATCATTTAAATGGCTTAGGTTTGCATAAGGGTGTTTGTATTGTACCAGGGAGCTCCCATGGATCAAAGCGGTAGAGATCAAGGAAGGTGATGAGCTCGACGTTGAAGCGCTTGCCCTCGACTTTGCGGCGAAGATAGAACTCGACAAGTTCTTCCTCGGTGGGGTGGAAGCGAAATCCAGGCATCACCAGATCCTGCTCATGCTCATCCTTTTCCTCCTCTTGTCTGTTACTCATGGCTTTTCCAATTGCCATGCACTGATGATCACCAACTAATTAGCTAGTTGTAACAAACCAGAATTATCATACCTCTTCCCTCTCAAGCTATATATATATATTCCAATCATTTATATATCAACAAGGGCTTTGACAGTTGACACCCTCTGATGACAGTGGGAGCACATGCAAGTGGAGGAAGAAGATAAGAGAGAGGCTCTGAATTTTCCAAACCCTAAAAAGGGAATTGTTGTAATCAAGTGTACAGTCAAGATTATTACTATAGTATGAGAAGGAAAGCTTCAATGCTTTTAGCTGTGGCGAAGTGAAGAGAAAGGGATGGGGAAAGAACCGGAGAAGAGAGAGAGGCGGGCCGGATGGAGGATTTAAGAGAGTGAAAGAGACGTATTGGAGAGAAGACAAGTCGAGGCAACGTCTTGGCGGTGGGAGGGCCTTTCATATGTTAATGTTATAAGCTCTTGCAGTAGAGCTCTCTCTCCCATCTCCTCACCTTTATTTTTTTACCTACTCCACCTCTCCAGTTGTCTCTACCGAGTTCCCACATCTCTATCAACGTGTGCTCATAATCCATACCGTCTACAGTGTAATGTCAAACTCGTCCTATAAAGTTGTCACATGAACGACTAGAGTTCTTCGAAAGTAGAATGCCCCCATTCTTGATTGTTCCATAATTCCAAGTTCACAATATTAAAGGGAAAATAATAACTCCAAGGATAATAAGGCTCTGCCCAACAATATTATCATGAACTATGATAATGTTAGAAGTGCATGTTATATATCGCCAAAGTCTCCATAAAAAGCACGGCTTGCCACCCACCTAGCCAAACATATATCAAAGGTAAATTTGATACCATTATAAGTTACATGGTGTTTATCATAGCTCGTTATATAAAAGAAGTGTTATATACAGATCGAGTCTATCATACCAAATTTTTGAATTTCATGACTCGGGCCCAGCTCTAAATTAAATTGCATTCCATTCGGAGTTTCAATGTAATTAGGAGCATGTAGCAAGAATTACCAACAATAGTTAAAATTAAGCAAATACAAAATCACTTCTTAAGTGTAAAAATGTAAACATATCTCCAAATGCTACATAACAACAGCCAAATATGTTATCTTATATAATAACTTTGATTGAAATGAAAAGTTAAATATTTTTTGTAGGATTGTATTAAGTCATGAAAAATTAAACTATCCAAAAAAAGTCATGAAATATTCAGTTATGAAAAGAAAGCAGTTTTGATTGGAATTAGCTATGGGGAGTCAACCGAGTCAATTGTGAAATGGAGTTGAATCCACTCAGAATTTTTTAGTCAAAATGGAGTTGAAAACTGTGTATCCTACAACGTCGACCTGATTTGTTAGATCTCCCAACCGCGTTAAACGTTAAAAGGACATGATGGACAAGATTATCAGCTAGCTATAGCCTGTATCTAACTGGTTCTCGAATTCCTTCCTCACTATAATCCATGTATAAGAGTGTTCTGATAGGAACTAGCGAAAAAGAAGTGGTAGATCGGGGGAGAAAATTTCTTCTTGATTGATGAATGGTGAGTGACTGGAAGCTGAGAAGGGAAGGCCCGTGAGCAACCCGCTGGAAGACGTACAAGAAGGCCTCCGGGCTTGAGTCATTTGCAATATTAGCTCTTCATTTCTTTTCAAATTTTCTTTTTGGCAGTTTTCTTGTCTATACATATCTCGCAATCGTGATGAACAAGCCCTTTCTGCATTAATTGGTTGCATTACAACTAGTCGTCTGCTTCTCAGTTATCTGTAGTTCACTGATTCCTTTTATCGACAATCTTATTGCATCGTTATCAGAAACCCAATAATGTCCAACTAGTCGACTACAAAACAGCAACATGATACCTACATCTCTATCTCTCTCTCTAGCAAAGCTTACCCTATGTTACTACTTACTGACAACCAGCTGGTTGTATATCACTCTGCACTTTCTTCGGTTATGGGATGACCTGACAATTTTATTTTTGGTGAACTTAGCTGTGACTTGTGAGAATGAGAGAATTGTCAATGAAAAGGACTAATAAGTTTGCTCATGCGCAAATTTGTCTAAAGATTCAGACAAATTGCGGCAAGGAGACGTTGCACTCCGGTTGGCCACTTGTTCTGGCTCCGTCCGGTGCATATATAGTTGCTGAGAATATTCATTAAGCAGTGTTTTCATATTTTTTTCGTAGTAATGAATAAATGATATTATGTTGTCTCATAATAACAATAGGAATCGAAATAGAGCCCGTAGCTATAAAACGTGCTCATATTTGCCAAGACAATTAAAAATGATCAAAAGCATTTGAATGACGCCCACCTTCTGCATCTGGACCTTAACTGTGACCATTTATGAATACATGTCTATAAACTTGATAAGGACAAGCTAAGGAAACTAAAATTGTCGTTCATATCATAATTGGTAAATCCGCCGCAGAATTCAGTGATATCATTATACTGTTCAATACTTTCCCAGCCGCAAATTAGAGCATCCAGTGCTTTTGTACTGTCTTGCATGCCTCAAAGAAGTTCCAAGTTCTTTTGTTGGCACTTGGGAATGATCATATTGACAATAAAATAAACAAATGCTATTGGCTATAAACAAATCAGTTTCTGGACCATCAATAGATATGGCCTGTTGTTATATCATTTTGCTATTAGCTCAAAAAAGATATATTCCTGGTCTTAAGCCAAAAAGGAAGAGGGAAAAGGACACATTCTCGTCGAATACAATGTCCTCATTTGGCGATTTGTATCGAGTAGCTCAAAAGAGCCGGAATGCTTGCCGAGAGCTCTTGCGTATGATGACCGTCCCCAGGCCACACGTTTTCTAATAGTTGTAATGCTCACACGTCCACCATACACATGAAGGGCCCTCTGTCGCCATGGCCGGCGGGGAAACCATGCGCTCTCATTCTTATCGTGTCTCATCAGTTGGCATTTTCCTCTATTTTCCTTTCTGAACTAGGATGAAGAAACCTTTTTGGGTTGAAAAGCAGCTTTCTTTGGCATGTATTCAATTACTAATTTGGTCATTATGTAATGTTTTAACTTACGTTATTGTTGATGCATTGTTACTGCATGCATCTGGCAACAGCATAATGTTTGAACTTAGGATAATTTGCGACCAACTATAAGAGCAGGAAGGCACTTTTTCTTGGGTAATGAGATCGGAAGGAACTGACTTGAACATAGGAAGATCAGGAGATTACTTTTAATTCACAATTGTCTATTCCTTATTGTCTTCGAACTTTTGCTTATTGGTTATGGTTCGAACGTGTATATGAAACCGTGTACCCAAAAAAAACGTGTATATGTCACCGATTCTCTTCACGCCATACTCCCAAGTCCCAAAGCTATTTATTGGTACTAGTGGAATCTACTCTTCTGGAGGCAAACTTGTGGTCTGAGTGGCAGCAGTAGAATCGAATTAAGTCATAGCAACTAACAAAAGCTAGTGCCTTCAAGCTCTTCGCAGACTTAAAAATGATGCCTTGCATATTAAATGGAAAAAAATGCATACCCAAATTCTTTATAAGATGATAGGAGTCTCAATGGAATCATAGTAGGGCCATGTACTATGATCCATAAGTATTAATTGTATTCAAAATGGATAACTAAAAAAACACAAAAATCATTTTAGATTAAAAAAAAAGAAGAGAAAATCCTCTTATTAATTAACTGTAAAAGTGCAGTAGTGTGCAAACATTACATTGTGTCTCAACAACATTTATATATAACGTAATATACGCCAAAGTTCTTGCATTAGCCAATCGAATCTTATGTATTTTGAAATTTTGATTCAATTAGATAATTATGGCGTCATGTTCAGTATGGAGTGACGGTAATTATGTAGGTATATGTTAAAATTGAAAAATATTTGAGTTATTGTTACAAGTTGTCAATTAACCTGCCCACCCCAATCAAATCTTACAATTGGCTTTGTCTTTTTTACCTCTTGACCAAGAGACCTAGCTGGACAACAAAGAGTGCAGCGAATCACATACGAGTTGAGGATATTTTCCCTCAAACAGGCCTCCTTTCGAGCACAAACTAAAGCATTGTACGTAGAGAGAGAATTTAGGACATCACCATACAATTGGCGACCTCGTCAACTGCTAAGAATTATTCATCAACGAGATCCTGCAGTGGAATTTTGAGTCATGGGGAGTGTGCATGGAATGGGGACCAAAGCGTGGGCTCAAATTTGGGCCTGGATCTCAGGTCTTAGATGGAGGTCCACCGCCCACCCCATCAGTATTCAGTAGGTCATCAAACATGTAGCTAGCCAACCAAAAGACAAAGGAATATATAATCGCATGACCTAGACGTTGTAGTGTGGTCTCCTCAGGCCTAAAAGTAAACCATGCAATATGTTAGGAAGGATCTGCCTCTTCCATTTCCCTTAGATTGGAGCTGAAAGTCCAGAAAGAAAACAAAGGAAATAGAACAAAAACTAGGGGCGGGGGTAAGAGGACAAAGAGTCAATTAATTACGGCGGCTAGCCCGGCGGTGTGGCTAGTGGCGGGCAATGGGGGGAGCTTCTGTCGCTGTTGGGAGAGGACTCCCTAGTCACCTTCCCACCGCCATGCATAAATTGAAAGAGATGATACTTGCTATAATGACAGCCAACTAGCCAAGTGACAGGACCTGGCCCTTTGTGCTTTTACCAAATTTTAAGATTGTGTTTGCAGACTGCCCATTCCGAATTTTCGTCTCAGATCAATTTTTTGTTCAAGTCCCATGCCATCATTTTTTTGGGTGGTAATTATACTTTGAATTCTTACAACTGCTCAAGGCAGTAGTACCCCTTGTGCCTAGGTCAAGGCTCAAACTCAAGTGTTCTCCACTACACAGGAGACTAAAGACCAACGCGCCAACGCGTGTTGGGTTGTGTTATGAATTACTCTTATGCAATTTTGTTGTAAAGATATTGTTGTGATTACATGTACACGTATATAGTCTCCCATGCCAATGAGCCTGCTCTAAGGTTGCGTTTGTGAAATTTGACTGGGGTTAAGCCCGGTTGAGGTATGAATGAGTCCAGTTTAAGAATGGGCATGTCATACATAATCAAGCACTGAAACTACAGTTGTACAAAAAAAGGCATTCATCAGACTACAATGATCAGATCGGATCAGGATCTGACTGCATCTGTTTTTTCTTGCTTTGGATCTACTCGCGGCTTCTGATTGAGGTTAGACTTACCGACTGGCGACTGCAGCCTAAGAGCGAATGTACAAAGCTTCACTTGAGGCGGCTTTCCCTCTTGAGGTGTGTTAGAAAAAGCTATTCTCTTGTAGCCTGAAGAGAAAGTGGCTTTAGATAAGTCGCTTCATTTACCCAAATGTGCCCTATGTGATATATCTGAGTAGTGTTGACCAATAACAAGTACAACCATTTGAAGGAACCAATAACAAGTACTCCCTGCATCCTGAAAAAAAATAGCCACGTTTACAAAAGATCTTGTCTAAAAAAATAGCTACAGTTGCTTAAAAACTAGTAAAGCAAAGGTACAGTCACAATTCTAGTTGCTTAAAAAACTTGTTACTGTTTTGGGAGAAATCTCGCAAGTTTGCTTCGATTGTGATATAGCTCTCTTTGTACTCTCCTATTCTGTTTGGTTATTGCACATGCATTTACCCAAAAAACATGCATGTATTATATAGGAAAAGGATTATCCATATATTTACTTCGAGCTGGACTAGAATCCACATTTACCTGGGTTTGATACCATATTGTTAGATTATACTCATTTAAGCTCGAGCTGTCAGGAAAGCGATAATAATCTGTACATCTTACTTCATACTCCCAACAATATCCCACTTTTAATGGAGAAGCACCATAATCCTCTTTCCGCAGATAAATTTTTATTGATACGAGGCAACATCGACAGCTCTTTGAACCGCTGAAAGTGAGTTGAGCTTACGATTGGCCATCTACGCGAGTAGATATCATCAGCAAGCAATGCAGCAACGAGAGAATGCTCCAGCTATATATATTTACCAATATATAGCCTGTGTCAGGTGGGGGCTGGTATTCTCTAAAACAGTTGGGCCTCCAAAGCAAGGGTCAGTCAATCTTAGAGTCTGAATCCGGTTGAACCCTCTCAAGGCTGGCATACTACAGAGTCACTTTGTGTTCCAGTAGTCACGAATCAAGAGTGCACGTAGTTAATTAATAAGAGGGCCTACCACCGCTCAGGAGTTAAAGTAGAGGCCAAACTGCAAACGTTTTGCAACCAGAAGGGGCTCCATAGCGAGTTATTGAAGTGAAGGAACAGGACCATGCATATCTTACAAGAAGATAGTAATACAGTATCATACTCCTGTACCATATTATAGAGAGATGGAAATGGAGAGCTTGAGGTTCTGGTCTTGGGCATCTGCCCACTGCTTTTATGATGGACCTGATGGGCCAACGAGGACCGCCAGATTCACTCAAAGAGGCTTATCTTAAATGAGTCAAAAAGGTTGGCTGTTTGACTTGATCTCTGGCTCTCCGAATGAATGGCCTATGCTTCTCAGCCTTACTTCTCTTTTCTCCTGCAGCTCCATCATCATGAAAGCCATCAGGTGTGAACCAATCCACCGTTGGATTTCGATCTAGTAGCGTGCCTTGGTACAGGGGCAGGTAGGTTCGAATCACCGCGTGCGTGCACACTGGCGGAGCTCAAACCGACGGCTCACATGTCATCATCTTGGCTCATGCCAATGCGCGAGAGGCCCCCCTACTAATTTTTTCATTCTATCAATCTTGACCATTAATACAGAGTGGATTATTTATGATTTTACACTTGATCCCACGGAACACAATACCATAACAAGATGAACGACCAAGAAAATGATTCTATTTTTTGCTAGGTAAGCAATAATTAGTTGTACTCTTGAAGGGTCGTTCTTAAGATTAAGTTCTTCACATATATATGTTCTTTTTTTTTAAAAGCTATATAGATATGTTCTTAAGATTTAAGTTGTTTGACTTGTGTCAATTTGTTCATAGGGCGATTTTAAGTTGGGGGGCCAAGGGCTGTGCAAGGATGTGGCTATGGGGGTGGGCTGGCCAAAACAGGGGGTGGCGATTTACTCATGATCCCTTGACACCATTTCAGCTACCCAAAATCATGATGGGCTCATATTTCCTCCAGCAGCCCACTGAAGCCGGAGTGTCAAACAATGGATACTGCAAATTCCACAACCTAACTGGGCCGAATCCTAAATTCAGATGAGCTTAGTAAAAAAAATTTTGGGCTCGAGCCATTGTTATATGAAGGCAAAGCATATTAATTAGGAAGAACGTTTGCTGTGCTGTCTAGTTTTGCTGTGTTGGGCTCCTGCCATTTCCCACATGGATGCTTTTTGTTATGTTCTGGACTTCGTTTCAACTTTCAGTTTTACTTTATTATTTTGCAAGGCCATGGCCATTGGCCAGCATTGCTGTTTGCACTTTGCATGGTGCTGTCAAGGACTCAACATGGTGATGAGTGATGACCGGTACACTCAAGTCAGCTCTTTTGTCTCCCATCATCCCCCTATTGAGTCCCCAATTGGCTTTGCCTTTCGTTTCTTGCTAACACAATTTTCACATATCAATAAAATTTTTATTATCTAAGGGTGCATTTGTCAACCTTGATTTATATTTAGATGTGTGATTCTTGGAATCACGTTATTGAAAGAATCTCGTGTAACTTCTCAAATGATAGGCTCGACCATCTTTTAAATTATAATAAAAATTACATCATTTTGGGGCGAGATTTTGGAGAAGAATCAAATCATACCTAAAAAAGAGTTGCCGCAAGATTTAGACAAATTATATTATTCTTAAAATCACATGGTCTAAATCCACGTTTCCGAAACGCACCCTACTGGATTTCAGCCCTAGTGCACCAAGCAATAAATGAGTGCACAACAGTGGGACAGATATGAGGACCAAAACCGAGGCAAATTCACAATCACTGTTATGATTAGTTGATGATATTGCGGATACACTCCACGTTATAAAAAGTTTTCCTTCTGAAAAGTAAACTTAACGAGAAATGACTAACTATGATAAAAATAAACTTTGGAAGTCATATTTCTTTTAATACGCTGATTAGTACATCAAATTTCACTTAAATATTTGGGTTTGGTATAAACTGTCCATTCGAAAGGAGAAGTGCTATTCCTCCCACTTTTTTTACCACGGCCAATCGCACGGGCTAGTATGGTGAAAGGAAATGCAATGTGGGGTTCACTGCAATAATTCCACTGAGTGGCCCGGCCGTGGTACAAGCTACAAAAGCGGGAGAAGAAGCATATTTCATTCGAAAGTTCAGAGAAAACACATGACATCACTTAAAACCAACAGCTAATAAATTGATTATTTCTGACTTTTGGGTTCTAATATACTCTGCATGGTACATTGACAGCTACCCCAGGGGTGATGTGGCATGACAGATTTTAATTTGCTGGCCATGAAAATCTCGTCTACGGTACTCAGTTAGTAAAAGGGTGATCAAGTGCCTGATTTGTCCATTTTCTCGATCACTTTTCTTCTTTAGACTCATATCTTGCAAAGTTGTTCTCTCTTTGGCTCTACCCCATGAGGACCTGAAGCGAAGACATACTTTGAGTCTATATATGTTAGATAACCATGTCTCCTAAAAGCTTAAAAGAAAAGCTTAAATTGTTACGCAAGGGACTATATCAATGTTTAAATTTCATAAATATCATAGAGGCGCATCCTAATTAAGACATATTCCTTCCATCTCATATTGAGTGTCCTCTTTGGTTTTTCAAATTGAGAATTACCTTTTCAGCTCAGGAGATCAGGAAGACTAGTTTATGCCTATTCATGTGTACAACAGGTTGTATGGAGATGCTTGCAGGTTTCGTATTACTGATCCATTGAATGTAACCAAGGATGACAACACATAAGAGATTTATCATCCGTGGTTAAATTCAATGGACCAGTTGCATGTGATGGTTTAAGACATTACCCGGACTTATGGTGCTTCCATTTCTCCAGACCAAAACGATGAGGACCTAGACCAATTGAAACCTGCCAATCTTAAACATAGGTGACACCATATTAGATTAAGATTGAACCTTTCGTATGTATAGTGTGTTTGCTTGGTAAGAAAGTCACAAACACGGATTGATGATGAGTAAGAATAAAGCAGGAGACGTGGTACCCAATCTCTCATAGTGGCCTCTTAAAACAATCGATGTGCTCCATATAAAATGCCGCGTACAAATGTTATTCTTCAATATCAGCCATGTTAGATAACCATGGCAAGGAGATCAGAAAACAAAGTCGGATTTGAGAATAGCAATTTGAGTTAATTTTCACTTCGATTTCCCTTAAGAAAACCCCCACCAACACTCCATGTGCTTTAGGTTCTCCCTTACAGTCCCACTCCTTAACGATGCTCTTTTACAAGGCAAGAATCTCCCTTTTATGTGTACAGAATGGGAGAGAGAGGGCACGTGCAGTGCTAATGATAGAGGTTCTTCTGGCATTCCATGTGCATCAATCAGCATGACCACTTTCGCCCCCTCTCCTTTTCTAAACCATAATCTTAAATCTCTCACTCCTCTTCTCCATTTGATGATTTGAAGAGCAGTACATGTACATTGGAAGAAGGAATGATATTCATCGTCAATCAGCCTGTATCCATGAGCAGCCGCCTGTGAGTTATGAGCGCTCCTGTTGTAGCCTGCAATCGCTCTTGGTAATGATCAGCCATCGTCCCAACACAATCAAATTCTTTTTCATCATCACGTAAGGCTTTTCTTCATCCATGTTATATCACCGTTCTATGTATAAAATTGCATGCAGGTCCATTAGCGAGGACTCCTTGAGAAGGTACGTGCAGTTTGCAAGCGAGAGCTGCATCCAGGAGCTGCTCGCCGCCTCCGATCCGCAACGAGGCGCTGATGGCGGCAGCGGTCACAACTGGAAGGTCCTTTCCATGGGCGACGGCGTTGAGATCTCGAAGCACTGCTCCGGCTCATTCCATATCTTCCGCAGCCGCTGGGTCCTCAGATCAGTCTCCCTGAAACAGTTCATCACTGTAGCCAATGCTATTGACGCTGCAAAGGTACTGCATACATTTACTATCAATTTCCAACTTGTCCAACCTACTATGCTGCCTGGAATTGATATTGGACATGAATTTTGTTCTTGTCTGCAGCAATGGGATGCTGACTTGGTAGAAGCCAAGTACATCAAGGATTTGAGCGATAATTTGAGCATCATCAGGCTCAGGTTTGGAGATTCCTCCAAGCCTCTCTTCAAGAACCGAGAATTCATTGTCTATGAGCGACGTGAGACCATGGACGATGGGACTTTGGTCAGTGAAAGATATAACTCATTGATTTTGCACAATCAAAACATTGTTAGTAATGGGTGTTAGTGGTAACCCATAATTGGGTATTAAAGAGAGTGAACTAACCCATTTTTAAAACCCACTTACTATGAGATGAATGAGTGAATTGGGTGAAGGATGAATAGTCCCACATCCACACCAAGGATGGGTGTGGATGGTATATAAGGCTCAAGATTGGCCTTATAAGTTAGGCCCAAGGGCCACCCCACTCGGCTCGGCTCGGCTCGGTTCGGTTCGGTTCGGTTCGCACGCGCGGCCGGCCGGGTCGGGTTGGGTTGGGTTGGGTTGGGTTGGGTTGGGTCAACAAGAAAATATTATTTTGGGACAAATTTAATGGTTTGGTTTTCTATTCTTTTTGGTTCAACCAAAACGGGTCCGTTTTATTATGACCGTTAACGGACGGACGCGTCCGTTTAACGGGAAAGGGTTTCAACGGGCTTTAACGGGATTTCTATAAAAGCTTGAAAAACGGGTTTTTCTGTACGGAATTTTTCCTGCATCTTCTTCTTCCTCCTCTCTTCATTCTGTGATTGCATTGCACACTGTGGTTCGCTGCGCGTGCTGTTTGGAGTGCTCCTACAGCGCGTGGTTGATCGTCTTATCCTGGGAGGCAGACGCCCAAGAGTCCTAAGCACCGTAGGGAGGGCGAATTCTGTCTTAAGGACAAAGTGTTTCGCTTGATTCGATCATCAAATTCTTCTGATTACTTATTATCATCTTTGAAAAAGGTACACAGATCATCCTTAAGACAATAGCAGTAAGTAATTTTACTAACAATCTTAAGACAGAATTATTACTGTTACACTGTCATTTGTACTGTAATTACTGTATTTTACTGAGATAATCTTCTGTGATTTGAAAAGGTTATAGATGGCTACTGAGAACTTCAATCCGGTACTGATTCCCACTCCGGTGAATGCTCCTGTTCAAGTTAAAGGGGAGAAACCAGAAAAATTCAGTGGTGTGGATTTCAAGAGATGGCAACAGAAAATGTTGTTTTATCTTACCACGCTGAATTTGGCCCGATTCCTTAAAGAGGAAGTACCTGTTCTCACTGAGGAGAAACGGGAAGACAAAACGGCTGTTGCGGCAGTAGATGCATGGAAACATGCAGATTTCTTATGCCGTAATTATATCCTTAACGGATTGGACAACACATTATATAATGTGTATAGTTCGATGACAAGTGCTAAGGCACTGTGGGAGTCTTTAGACAAGAAGTACAAAACAGAAGATGCTGGAACGAAGAAATTCGTGGTTGGCAAATTTTTGGACTTCAAAATGGTGGATTCTAAGACTGTCATCAATCAAGTTCAAGATCTACAAGTTATCCTTCATGAAATTCATGCAGAAGATATGACTTTAAGTGAGTCTTTCCAAGTGGCAGCAATAATTGAAAAATTGCCACCTTCTTGGAAGGATTTCAAGAATTACTTAAAGCATAAGAGGAAGGAGATGAACTTGGAAGATCTGATTGTGAGGTTAAGGATTGAAGAGGACAACCGTTCTTCTGAAAAGAAAATAGCGGGTCATGGCATGGAGGCCAAAGTTAATGTTGTGGAACAAGGGCATAAAAGCAATGGCTTGACCAACAAAAAGAGGAAGCATCCTGGGGGTCAGTCAAATAATGACTCCAACAATA